>JAXCLQ010071323.1:0-12308 GCA_035584115.1 Cedrela odorata
GGATTAGTCTTAGCTCTCACCTAAATATAGACATAGTTCATCAACTTGATTTAGGTAGCATATTGTCGCGCCCTAAGTTACGCCGCAGAATAGGTCTAAATTACATTCCAGTAGCAAAGCTGTTATGCCGCAGCAGGAATTACGCCCCAGCAGCAAAGCTGTGGCGCTGCAGCAGGAATTACACCTCAGCGAAGTTGTTACGCCGCAGCAGATCATGCACCAAGATGCAGCGTACGTGCAGCAGGATGCGGCGTACGTGCAGCAAGATGCTGCATACGTACAGCAAAATATGGCGTACATGCAGCAGGATGTGCAGCAACATGTGCAGCAGATTGTAGCACAAATTCTGCCCATCAAAGCTTTCCTAAACAAGCTGCACACATCAAGGCTACAGCAGCTCTTCCCTAAATTAACTAAGGCTACAGATCTTGGCTTATTTAAGAAGTTTAAACACTAAAGAGAAAGGCTTGTATTAAAAAGGAAACAATCCATGTAATTAGGGAAATCATTCTTATATTAGGAATAGGATTTACAGCTTTAATTGTAGGCCATTAAATGAGATTCTAGGGTTAATCTCAACCCTTCATTGTACATATGTTTCACTATAAATACAACAGCCGCAGTAGGTAAAAGCATTCAAGCTTTTACAGCAACACCATTCTCTCTAATTTTTCTGTGCACTCTTTCTTCATCTCTTTCTTTGTGGGTTTTTGTGTTGTGCAATTTTTGTGCAGCAAAGCTGACTTAGAGCAAATTATTCCAGGTTTACATCTAAGGCCGCACGAAAAAATTAGTCCGTAACAATATGCTAAACCAACCTTACCATTAAACCCGATAACTTTTCAATTCTGATTTGTATGTCAATAACACTGAAAACCTTCATTCGAACCAAAACATGCCAACGGTGAAAAGCAAGTGCGTTGACAAATGAAGACGCATAACTTATTTTGTTCTTATTTAATCCTACGTAAACCACAATCCACACAAATGTACGAGCCAATGACAAAACCTACAACAATACCCTCCATCCCCACGACACAAAGTCTTGAATCAGCCACTCACCATTTTATGTGATGCAATACAATACAAATCCACCTGGCTATTTTACACACCACACATCATCCTAAGGCTTAGATTAACCTCCACTACTTGTACAACTGGATAAACCTTGGCTCCATGCCTACCACGCACTCTCACACGTCCATACGACAAAACTTAAAACCCTCCCCTCCTTCCACTCGCACATTAAAACCTGAACTTCACAGCTTTCAATACATATCAAACGGTACAAAATGGGCTGTGCATCTTCTAAACGAATTGAGGCCACCGTCGATATTTACCGTCCAGCCCCGGCGAGCTTTGCTTTCTTCGATATAAACACCATACAAGAGCCATGGCTGACTGTAGACAATACTCCTCGAGAACAACAAGAAAAGCCCGCGTACGTGCCGGCTCCCATTCTGGAGAAGCTCAACAAATTCGAAAATGATGCTCCTCACTCTTGGGACGAACTTAGCAAAGCACTCGAAGACCTCAAGCCAACTATTAATAATAGCGGAACTCTAGCTGCTGCGACACCGCCAAAACCGCCGCCGGATAGTACACCTGTGCAAAAGCAAAACGCACCAAGTAAGAGTTCGTCCTTCCATACGCTAGAAGAGCTAGACCGGAAGCTATCTGCAAAACCCGCAAAGGATTTGAGAAAAACCGAGTCCATGAGGACTGATACGAATAAAAAGCCGGAGCTCAACAAGATTGAGTTGAACAAAACGGAGTCACGAACTGAAGCGGTGACGAGACCAGGAGGCGACGGGTTAAAGTCCGTGAAGGAGAATATATTCATTGTTAGAGACAGAATTGAGAGAGAAAAAGAGGGCAGGCAAGCAAATTACGATAAGCTGAAGCGAGACCCGCTGAGTGATTTTCCTGAAAAGTGTCCGCCAGGCGGAGCTGACGCAGTCGTAGTCTACACGACGTCGTTGAGAGGAGTACGCCGCACGTTCGAGGACTGCAGCCGCGTCCGGAGCATCTTCGAGGTGAACAACGTGGTAACAGACGAGAGAGACGTGTCGCTGCATGGAGATTTCTTGAACGAGTTGAAGGAATTGCTGGGCGAAGAAGGAGTGCGCGTGCCTAGAGTTTTTGTGAAGGGAAGGTATGTAGGAGGGGCTGAAGAGTTGACTGAGTTGAACGACACGGGCAAACTGGGGAGAATACTGCGTTGGGCACGTGTGGAAACGGGGATTGGGAGACAAGCGTGTGAAGGATGTGGAGGTGCTAGGTTTGTGCCGTGTTTGGAATGTGGAGGAAGTTGTAAGGTTTTGGTGAAAGGGGAAAAGGCAAGATGTGTTAAGTGTAATGAAAATGGCTTGGTTCATTGTCCTGCTTGTTCTCAGTGGTAATTTTGTCTTTATATTTTATACCATTTGTGAATTTGTAACTTAATCTTTCATAAGGTGTGGTTCTGAGTTTTTGGGTTATGCAAGTGAATTTGTAAGTCTTTTTCTTCCGAATTTCGCTAACTTATTACTTCATATATTGATTGTGATTTTGGGGTTAATTATGAAAGAAAAATCAAAATTATGATTCGTTAATTAAATGTTCAATTTGATTCATAGAGGCCCAAATCAAAAGGCCTCACAGGTCCGGGATTAATGAATGTGGATCGGAGAAAAACTTTTAAAAATAAAAAATATCAACTTAGAAATAGGGCCCAACCGGGTTCGAACCGGTGACCTCTTGATCTGCAGTCAAATGCTCTACCACTGAGCTATGGACCCATTTGATGTTGATTAACTACAGAAAAATTTGTAATAAATAAAAATGCAGTTTGCTAATGTAAATTTACACGAAATTAGAACAATATGAAAGCGGAAGTTCAGAATTTTGCCTCACCTCATAGTTTTATCCTCATCTTCCCGCCTGTTACATTCCATTTCCATTATTGGCAGAGCAAGTGGAGAAGCAAATAAACAAATACATATGGGTCCATGAATAATAATTTGTCCTATATATCGTTGTATTCGTATATTAATTATATTACTAATGTCCTTCTGTTTCAGGAAACTTATTCAGAGATTGATTGTTTGGTCCAGCAACACCAGCTTCAACAATTTTATAGTTTCCTGGATTATTAAATAATTCAAGAGAACAAACAAGATGACCGAAAACCATGTGCTTGTTGAGATATTTGGCTATGTAAGCATAATAAAATGTCAATGTCATTCTTTGAAGAAGCAACCACAACATGCTATCACAGGGTTTTTACTTGTGTATTTCTTCTCCCAACAACATGTTAGGAAGAATGTCACAAGGTAAACAGAAAATTCTATGGCTCGAATAGTCCTGGCTACAAGTGAAGAAACCTTCAATTTTCAATTTGTAACCCTAAAATCATCTGAAATGGGAAGCTGTTGTAGCAAGACTGACTCGTTTTATTTCAAGTTTCAACCAATACACTTTGAACAATTCAAGTCTGTTTTGCTTGTGACAGAGACTGACTTGTGGCAGTCAATAACATTAAATAAGAGCAATAAATAATGAATTTGGTGCAATAAATCACTGGCCTTCGAAGCAGCCCCAAAACTTAAATGTTAGAATAATTCTGTAAATTTGCTGGGTTAGGTAAAGACTTTTTGAGAAAGACGGCACAACACCCACTTGGTTTTTCGTGGATTTCAAGTTCAATGGCCGAAAGCCTAGCCTAACCACCATCTTAGAAATAGTCTGCTCTCCATATGAACACGAAATTCTCAACCACCCTTTGCTTCTTTCTCAACCATTAACCCTATGTTTGATATTGCCATAACTCGAGTTAATACAGAAATCACATCAATTTAAAGGGTTTAATATACTAATTTTTGATAAAAATCGTTCATTTTTTTCACTTATCTATTAATCTCATTCCAAAAAACATACAGTAATTTAAAAATCCCAGCACATAGATTACAAATATAACATATTAAAAAACAGTTAGTTTCATTTCAGATTGCACTGGAACAAACTGTGAAAGAAATAATAACAAATAAGGTTCATCACACAGTGGCATACTTTCAAGGTATATGTAAAGGTCGATATTCAGAAACCATTTGTGCTTTTATTTATGTTTTAAGTACAAGCCAAACAGAAGAACAACAGGGAACAACCACATCAGCCTTCTCACAAAATGTTTACATGAAGAAGACTGTATGCATATTCAGTTGCAATAATTTCCCAACACACACTCTCTCTCACTAAACTCTCAATATACTGAGGCCAAACTATCATATTTCTTTCGCTAATATTTCATCAACTCTTTTATATGTCTTCACTAACTGGTACTTGTGTCTATGAGCTTTAAGCTTTTGTGTGGAGTATTGCTCAAGGGTATTGTTCATCAAATTTGTCCAAGAGAGAAAGTGCCTGTAAAAATCAAGATGAAGATAGATCAGAACAAAGTGTATAATGATGGTGAATCAAATTGTGTCAATTGGATTACAGCTTCTGCAAAAATTTGTGCATGGCAAATATGAAATTACCTCTGGGATATTTAGTTCGAGGCGGAACTTGGGGCCATCATAGTGGTGGAGAATTGGCCTGAAGGAGTCCTCTTCCAGTGGCTCACAAATTTTCCTTGTAACAACTCGGACCTGATCACAAACAAAATGTTAACAGAGAGCAGATGAAATACATAGAAGTTTTTTCTATCAATACTCAATAGCCAAACATCTAATATGCTTAAGAAACAGAGATGATAATTACCTGAGCTGGGAAACGCGATTCCCCAGGGCATTTCTTGTCTTCCCAGGCCGTTGGATCAATATTTGTTCCTCCAAAACTAGCAGCCTGAACAGAAATATCATCAGAATATTGGTTAAAATAAGCAGAGAATTACAATATTAGAATATGAACTTAAAGGGAAGAGAAAATACAAACCTCAAAAATTCCATGGAGCTGGTGGGTTGAGTAGTTGTAGAGGAAAAGAGGCAATCCCGGGGTTATAGCCCGTACTGAATCTCGGTAACGTGGAGGCAAACCTGGAACAATAACAAGCAAAGATTAAAAATGAATCATCTCAAAATGAAAATTAAAACAACAGAAGTTCAATTAATAGAAGAACAATATTTTTAATATGCAATATTTAAAAAAATCTAGAATATCAATTGATGATTACTATGCCTGTAATCATTTCAGAGATCTTGGAGATCCCAGGATCTTATTCACATATAATCAATCACAGGTCAACCAGAAAATTATCCAGAAAAAAGAAGGAAAAAAAGCACAGAACAGAAAACTAAACAGAAAATAGAAGAACATACCAAAGAGCTCTCTTTTGAGATTCTCAGCCATGGTATCGTTGTTGCAGACAAAGATGTAGCCACCAATAGTTTCATTCCTAGGCAAAGCTTCCGATGGTGGCAGAGTTTTAAACCTCTTATCACTCTTAGTCTCCCTATTGTCATTATTATTGTCACCATTTTTGTTATTATTCTTCTTGTTGATGTTCTTCTTTCCACCTTTGCTTCCATGGTGATGGTGATCATTTTCTTCCTTATTTTTAATACCCTTCACATTAACATTCATATAATTGCTATTATTGATACTGTTAATACCAATATTTCCTGGCTTTGAATATATCCCTTTGTTGAATCCGCCATTGATTCCTACATTCTTTTGAGAGCCACTGCCCACAATTTGCCCGATTGGACCTAAGCCAATATCGTTGATATTGTTGATGTTGTTATTAATTCCCATCTTATATCCATCGTTGAACGCATTAAAATCAGACCCTTTTGTCGGCTTCAAAGTATTAGCAAATGAATTCAATTCGCCGCCAACTCTGATATCAAAATTCCTCCTCTCATCCGACCTCTTTGATCCATAATTGCTGCTCCAAATCGAATCGTTGAGCGATAGATTTGCCAAGTTTGAAGCTTGTACCCTCAGTTGATCACTGAATTGCCAAAACGATTGCTGATTGTTCTCCATCTGAAACACTAATGGACTTCAAACACAATCAAAACACAAGATATCTCACGATGTCGGTATAGAACAAAATTTAAAAACAGGGTTTAAAAGCAGAGGTAATGTAAGGGTAATGTAATCTGACAGAGAGAAAGTTGGGAGAGAAGAGAGTTAAATAAAGGGAGAGATTAGATTATGCAAACGAGAAATTTCTGAGAAAGTGGATAGACAGCGACTACTACTACTACCAATAAGATTGCGTGTGAATTTGTCAAAGCAGAAAGTCACGGAAAGATTGAAGTATTTAATTTAATTTATTTTGGAAAAAAAAAAAATTTCTTTAGTTGAGCGAATACGAGGGCGATGGCAGCAAAAACGCGGTTTGAGAGGTGACGTGGCGGAAGGGGAAGAAGAGAGAGTAAAGGGTGGAGTTCGTGGGCTTAGTGTTTTGAGTTTTGATTTTTTGTTCTATTCTAGAAAGTAGAAAGTCTTCTAGGAGCTCCGAAGACTTCGTCGTTTTGAGTTCACACTTCACTCGCCATTTCTTTTTCTTGGTGGCGCGGGGGTTTCTTTCTTAGGCGTTAAGGAAGGATTGAGAAAGTGCCAACTACGCGTAACATTAAGACTTGCACTATGGAGTCTTGTGACTTGGCTATGCAAGTTTGGCATGTAAAGTTTGGGAGTTACATGTGTAAAAGCCAATTATCTACAGATCCAAAACGTGGGTTTATCCTGAATTTTGGTTGTTATAATTATGCTTAAGAACGAAATCATTGTTAATTATTTTTATGGGCCCAAATTAAGTTGTATATTTGGAATTAGAATGATAGAAGAATCCTAAGCTAATGCAAATTATACAAGTGATCTTTTTGGCAATAATTCAATATTGGTTATACCAATGGCAGCAAATAGTAAATTAGTACTAATGCCCATCAATCAAACCAACAAATCGTTGGAGCATGTAGGCACTTGGAGGAAGTGTAAAGAATTGCTGACGTTGTGGCCCCAAATCCAATGCAAATTTGACATAAGACTAGCCCACTGGGCTGCGTTTAGGACTCAATGTAGGCCTTGTTTAAGCGGCCCAAGAATGCAGTTTTAAATGGTTTAGCTTATTTGGTAAGTAAGTGATTGGAGTCGGATACATTCCGGCCGTTTAATACACAAGATAAGGCATAAAATTGAATTAAAATAATCTAATTTTATATTTAGTAGAAAATAAATAATATGATAAATTATATGAAATTTACGTAAATTATTTCAAGATTATATATTTTTTAAAAAATTTATATCATAAAAATTATTGGAATAACATAAAATAAAATAAAAAATAATTTAAAATATTAATTTAAGAATAATAATATTATTTTAATTTATTTTTAATAATTAATTATTTTATTTATTTTTTTAATAATTTTAAAAATAAAATTATATATATAATATTATCATATCTTATTATACGTTAAATATAATATAATATACATATAATCTTATCATATTTTATTTTATTCTATTAAATTTTATTTTATTTTAAATTATTAATTTTATCATATCTAATTTTATGAACTATATCTTTAATTACTAATATAGCTAAGGATTAAAAATAGAAAATCATGAGGGAAATTTTCAATTTAATCCTTGATTTGTTGAGAAATTTCATTTTACTCAACTAATTTGAAATTGTAACACAAACATTCTTAATGTCTTGTCTTTTATTTCATTTTAGTTCCTATTATTTTGGTTAACTACATTTAGTCCTTTGACCAAAATTTCGTTAGTCTCCTCTCATCAAATCTGTCAAATTAAATAGAATTCTTTTTACCCATAATACATCTTTCAACTAGAAAAAAAAAACATATTTTTCTTTTGTTTTAATGTATTTTGATGATCCAAAACTTTTAAAAAATAAAATTAAGATAACTTATTGCTTAGTGAGTTTTGTGAAGTTAGTTAAGTTTAGTTTTATTACCTTCGTCTAATTAGTTAAATCAAATAATTTTGTAAAACACTAGGGACTAATATGAAATTCTCCCTTGCACAAAATCAATTGCTAGTCCCAGCAAAAAATCGCAATCGGCAAACGATTTTGAGTCCACCAGTCGTCGGCAAATGTCTAGGCTGTCTTGGAGTAGCGTAGAAAGCGATAGTTATGGCATAGGACATAGAGGGCAATGGCATAACAAGCGCATTAAAAAGATAGACAAGCCCGATAGTGAAAGAATGCTAACCTTCATAAACATGTCGTTGATAAAATTATGGACACGAGTACTAGTGTTCGTATGCATCACTCGTATTTGAGATTCAATCCACGGTTAAACGTGTCTGGTTCACAACCTGTAAGCATAAAAACAAAATCATGCCTTAAAATTATTAAAAATGAAATGTCAAAGTCCAAGAAGATTATCTCGTGTTATTACTCTTTTTCTGTTATTTTAATGATGGTAAAAAATAGACGTTGACAAAAAACTTTTTAAACTCTCTTAATTCTCATTTAATGGAGTTTAAAAAAAATAAATAAATTTAATAACCTTTTATAATTATAACTTTTAATTTATAAGTTTTTTTTATTAAAATTCGGGTTGAAAGTTACCTTTACGTGAAAAATTTAGGTAATAATTTGAAAATTTTTAGACCATTTATAGATAGTTTCATTTTCATCATTAATTGAAAGTGTCAAATTTTCTTGTATTCATTAATAGTGATACAACCACCAACACAACCCATTAATTATTCATCGAAACATTTCATCAAATGACTGAGGTTCATCATTTTCAGGGGCTTATTTTGCAAGTTCTCTTCTTCTTCTTCTTGCTCAACGATTAATTGAGCAACTATACATAAAAAGATCATTCAAGTACCATTAATAATTTATAATTTCCATCACGAATGGCTCGCATATGTAAATTGGGAGGTGGGTAAGCTAGAAAAAATAGTAATGACCTAGACAAGAAATCAAAATAATAGATAGTCATGCACGTGAGCAATACTAGGAGGGCCCTAAAACAGAAAGTTGGATGGTGAGTTGGTTCCATATTTCTTAAATACTTACTGACTACACAGTAACTATCAATTTCCCTTCTCTCTCAAACCTGCTTGTTGGTACTGCTGTCTTGTAAGAACGCATTCAAGAATTCATTACTACTCAGAGTCATACATGTAATGTGCATGAACCATTAAACTTGGAAATGGTAGTTCTAACTTGCAAAAGAAAACATGCATTGTTTCAGTCTGCTTGGGTACCCTTTCACTGTATTAATTAATTATATATCTTTCGTGCATCATTCTTTATTTGATCTCCCATCTTCAAAGATTTATACATAAATTGCTCAACATTGGGCAGTCCATCAATTTCCTGCACCAGCTAAATATATCTATCAGTACTCTTACTAAACAAATTTTGATCACTTAGATATTTATTTTTAAATTAATCAGTTATGAAAATAATAAAGATAGTTAAGAAAAAAAATTTCAAATATGTGACATAATCTTGGAGACAATCCCATATGAAACTTCCTCAAATCTGAAATCAAACTATCTGCTAGCAGCATGTATCTAACCCTAACACATATGAGGGCAATTTGAACTTAAACTAGCTAGGTTATAAAATTTCATAAAGTGATGATGAAGCTCTCACTATTCTCTGTTTCTGATTGAATATATTTTGTGATTTGTGAGAAGGTTCATACTACCTAGGTCATGCTGCCGATTCGTATATATCAAGCAAACTCGCACATGGGCGACGTCCTCTTCTGCTCAGTGAAGTAATTGTAGCTGACGCCCACTAGCTGGCTTCATAGGATAAATCTCTATGGTACTTGGGAAGAAAATATGTTGGGGTTTGGAGACAAGTCCAATCGAAGTGGCTCTCTCTCTTTGAAACAAACCATTAACACCCTACAGCAGGCAGTATATCTGAGTACATGTTCTTTTTAGTAATTTAACACTCTATATTCACGTTCCAAGAAATCTTAATGAGAACATTTTCCGAAATAAATATCATAAATACTGCATACAATGCTATGCAATGCAAAGAAAAGATCGTTGTTGTAATTACAGCAGTATGTCAACAAGATCAGAGCGAGTGATCCAGAGAAACAAAGCTGCCAAGCATCCTAAGTACCGAGGAGTGAGGAAAAGGCAATGGGGGAAATGGGTTTCCGAGATTCGAGAGCCGAGAAAGAAAACAAGAATCTGGTTAGGTTCTTTCGAAATTCCTGAGATGGCAGCTCGAGCATACGATGTTGCTTGTTATTGTCTTAAAGGAAACAGAGCTTTGCTTAATTTTCCTGATGAGATTGATAAATTGCCTACACCTCGTACATGCACCGCAAATGATATACGCGCAGCAGCAGTAGCAGCAGCTGCTGCTACGCCTACGGCGGATGTGATAGCCGCAGATGAAAATAATCAGAGGAAAGAGTCGTCAACAGATGGTGATGCTGAAGATTTTTGGAGTGAAATTGAGCTACCGGAATTGATTATCGATGCTGGAAACTGGACCTGCTATGGAGATATCATGTGGGTCGACGCTGCTACTTAGCAACAAGTAAAATTCAGGATTGTGTGTCAGTACGTACTATAAAAATTACGTAGTAATAAGAATGGTATGTTTTAGTTCATTCATTAAGAATTAAGAAATCAAATGTAAGATCGTATAATTCGTATTTGAAGGTTAATTAATTATGTTTATCAGCTTAATTATCTGTTCTGCCGTTGAAAAATTAATTAGAAACTAAATTAGAAAATGCATGCAGTTGAAAAATTAAATGATCCTTCTCTCCTCATATTTGGTTCTTGAAGAGATGTATGTATAGCATACCCTAATTTAGATATGTTCAACTTAGGTCTAATGTATTTATAGTATAGTACAGATGAACTGATTGAAGACTTTGCAGACAGCTTTGCGTGATCAGATGGGCAAGGAATAGATAAGCCCAGACTCTATGAAGAACTAGCGTGTATTTTTCCCTAGCCAGTATCACCAAGACCCAAATTGCAAGAATGCTGTTATAGGGGGGTTTTGCCCTTGAATTTCTCATTTGAATTTTCAAATGATTGTCATTTTATGTTTACAGATCTTGTATCAAGAAGTTAATTCATTTATGAATTTAGACCAATTTTTTCCGACTTTTTAATTTTTAATTTGAGCTTACATGAGTATTAAACAACAGCTAAAGTAGCTTAAAAGTGCTGCCAAACTGACACGTGTCCATGACAAAACACAGAGCCATAGGCCACCGAAATTTTGGGTTGTTGGGATTTAGTTAAGTGGTTAAAACAAAATGAAGAAAATAAGGAAATGCTTCTGCATTGTGTTTTCATCGCCAAAGTTTTTGTTGTCTACCTAAATGCACAAACAAGGTGGCGGATACATCAGAACCAAAATCCGAACGACCAAACAAAGCGCTTTCATTGTTAAGTCCTTCTCTTTCACTGAAAACCCAAAGCTCATTTTCAATTATAACCTGATAGAAAGAGAGCAACTTAGAAACTCAAGAGAGAAGGTAAATGGCGAGCATTGCTATAACAGCTTGTGCTTCTCAAGTGCTTTCTGGAAACGGAGAAGTAAAACGCAATGGTGTTTTTCTAGCTCACTACAATGGGCTTAGACCAGTGGGGAACTTACAATTGACTTCAGCTGGGACTAAGCAACGTGGGTTCCTTTCTATTGCGGGTATTAGCCTTTCTTGCTCTTGATGATTTCTGTTATTTCGTGAGAAGTACAAAGCTAACTGTTTGAGAATTAGACACAAATTAAAGATATGTTTATAATTGTTTCACTTCTGTTTAATCGTTAGTGATTTTATTTCTGCTTCTCTGTCTCAAATATATCCTATATAGACTAAGAATTTTATGAATGTGTTCGTAATCTTATGTTAAGTTATATGATTTTTCCCTTTGTCTGTCTTTTTGATGTTAATGTTGATTTTGACAACTTTCTTTTGAGCTATACCATACATAGCAATTCAATTGTTTCTAAATTGACATTTCATGGGGTGTATGAATAGAGAAATTTGAATTCTTTTAACTTCTTACAAGGGAGTTTGGTTCTAATTTAGTTTCACATACTCAGCTCCAAAATGCAGAACGATCAGGGCCATGGCTTCTGCAACAGCTCCCAACCGCGAAACAGATCCAAAGAAGCGAATTGTAATTACAGGAATGGGACTTGTATCAGTTTTTGGGAATGATATTGATACATTCTATAACAAACTTCTAGAGGGAGAGAGCGGAATATCCCTGATTGATAAATTTGATGCTTCAACTCTCCCTGTCCGATTTGGGGGACAGATTCGAGATTTTTCTTCCAAAGGCTACATTGATGGGAAGAATGATCGGCGTCTTGATGATTGCTGGAGATACTG
>JAXCLQ010071324.1:0-12308 GCA_035584115.1 Cedrela odorata
TTCAGGAGTCTATTCCGCAGATTTTAATGTTTATCTAGGCTCCCTAGCAGCGGTTGTGCACCCGAAAATCCATTTCGAGCGTCGCACTTCCGCTGCAGCAAAAACAGAGCATGTTTCATTTTCTGTTCTGTTCACCTAAGTGCTAAATTCGAGACTTCAGTCAAATTTTAAGACCTAAAGAATGAGATCCACATTCATGGCTACAAAACTTAAAGAAGTTAAGGGGGGGGGGGTGGTTGAGGTTACTATTGTAGATCGGGTCAATGAAGGAATTGACCTGACTTGTAAGACATTCTAAGGTCAGTATCCTGACCTTGACTTGAAATGGTTATATGAGGCCTTGGGACGTGAAGCTCTACCCCTTAGTGAAGACAACATCATTTCTGAGGATGAAGCTCTCCATGACAGCGCAAAAGTTTCTCATTCTAATGCATCAGATAACCAGGCCAACCAAAATGAAAGAACATATGTTTGTTTGTTTTTTTTTTTTTTTGAGGAAAAATGTAAAGAACTCAACTTTATGAATGAAACCTTTGTGTTTCTGACAACTTGTATGGACTTATTTGCCTCTTTACTTATCAACTATCTTCAATACTTGGCATCCTTGCATAATTTATAAAAACTTAATCAATGTTAATTAATGTTTTGAAGAATCAGACCTAAACTGAATTGATCCGAGAACGTAAAACTTGAGCTACCACAAGTAAGTCTTTTGATCTTATTTCTTTATAAGGGAATGTCTCCAAACAGGAACCATATCAACCTTGATACATCTTAAGCTCAAGGCTTATATAAGTCTCGGATATTATTACTTTGATTTAAAGTTATACCATGTAGTATCTAGGAACTATTTAACCCTTGTACATCTTGAGAACGGTCCTAGGGCTTATTTGGGCTTAGGATAATGTTAACCCAAGATGAAAGTAGAATGTGATCACCTGAGAACCATTTTTATCCTTATACGTCCTAAGGTTAGGCTTTGGACCTCTTCCAATTATATGGATGATATTACCTCAAAGTAGAAGTAAAACGTAATCATCTGTGAACCATTCTGTTCTTTTATGTCCTAAGGCCATGCTCACGGCTTATTCGAACTATGGATGATATTATCTTAGACGAATGAGATGTAGATATCTAGGAACCATTTCGTTCTTTTATGTCCTAAGGCCATGCTCAGGGCTTATTCAAAATTATGGATGACATTATCCCAAACGGATGTGATTCTTTTATCCTTTAGCTTGAGGATCACTTCATCATTAGTGTATCTTTTTTATCAAGAGTCTTCTTGACGTCATAAAATGGTAAATAAGGTTATTGTATTACTTTCAAGGTAAAAGTTTTACAAGTCTTAAGTGATCTTCAGGGGTAGTACAACTTTAGTCATTCTACATTCCATGGCTTCTTAACCCTACTCCCATAAAGAGATTTTAACTTATATACATAATGTCTCAGAATTTGAGTGACCTTTTAAGGTCCTTCCCAATTAGCTCCGAGAACACCTTCTCTTGGCACTTTAGTGTTCAATGTGACATGTCTTAAGACCAAGTCTTCAATATGAAAAGTACTGTATCGAGCGTTTTTGTTGTAGTATCTGACCACCCTTTGCTGGTAGGCCGCTATATTTACCATCGCCTGATCTCTCCATTCTTCAAGTCGATCCAGCTTCAAATGCATGCTTCGATCGTTATCTGCCTCATTGTAGTTACTAACTCGAAAAGTCGATAATTTGTCCTTGATTGGAATTACCGCTTCACACCCAAAGGCCAGGAAGTAAGGAGTTTCTCCGGTGGCCACCTTTGGAGTTGTTCTATAAGCCCAAAAGACTTCTAGAAGCTTATTAATGCAAGCACCATTTTGCTATCTGAGCTTCTTTTTGAGTGCTTTCTTGATTACTTTGTTTATAGCTTCCACTATCTATTAACCTTTGGATGGGTAGACGTCACAAATCTAAAATCAATTGAAAAGTCTGAGCAGAAATCCCTGTAATTTAAGTTGTCAAATTATTGGTGTTATATGTTTTAAAAACCATTCGTGTTGTTAGTTTCAAGGTATTTTGTATTGAATCACACAATAATATGTACTATACATATTTATTAATGAAGAAAATGTTTCTTATTTATATGTATAAACTGCTTCCTCTTTTTAATCATACTAATAAATGAAGTATGTATATGAATCACCTAGGTAATTTGATTATCTAAACTATTCCTTACATAAGTGGTATCAACTGAACATTGATATTATATAGTAGGCATAGTGAATGCTTTCTATGAATATCATGAGATGATGTTAGTGCTAGTGACAATGAGAGTTATGTCATTAAGGCATTAGAATAGATTAATAATTAGAGAATTGTTTTTCAAATGTGACAAAAAAAATGATAAATTACATGGAATGTGTGCAATCAATAATTCGTCATTTGATTGTAATAGTGTACGAAGTAGTCATTTGACTTGAGACTTCATAGTCGTTATTCGATATGGATGTACATGGTTCATATGGTGTATATGTAACACCCACGATTTCCTTTGTAGAACTTATAATTATTAAGTAATGATATAAGATATATGTATGAGGGTATTTTTGTAAGTTTAGAAAATATAGTAGACATGAAGGGTAGAAATGAAAATTTTATTGTTAATAAAGTTATTCTTACATTAACTATAAAATTTACAATCCTTTTAGAAAGGTAGCTATATGAAATGTACAACAAAAAAGAACAACCCAAATAATTAAAGTCATAACTACAAAAAGGTTAAAGTACATATACAATAATATAGATGAAACATCCTAGTAGGTTTAGACTCAACACTCCACCAATTGTTTGGATCTCTCACTATTTTCGGCAGTACAAAAGGCGTTTCTACCCTAGAGAGAAAAGACTCCAACGTTACTGGTCTTCTCTTACTACTCTCACCCCTTAAGCTTTTATTCACCATTATTGCCCAATTTTTTGAGGTTCTAAAAACGTTATTATACCTCCTTATCCAATGTATACGCCGAACTACAAGTTTATTTTGATTCACTCATTTGCCATAAACCCTTAAATCCTTAAGTGCATCATTCTTAACTTCCTCAGAGACTCTTAGACTTAGATCAGTGTTCGAAAATCACATGTTTCTTCCCCGATACCCTCTATGATAACTGGCACTCACTCTTGCCCTATTCCGGTCCGCTCAAAGTTTCCTTAAGTCTTTCACAAGTACACCTTCTAAAGCACATTGCTCTCTTCTATCAACACACGTTCATAGGTCGTACTTAGTCCTAGCCATCTACATCCAAAATGAAATAAGGTTAGATCCTATAAAATATTTGCAATTATACTCAATTAAACAATAATTGTCAAATATTTGTTATTATATTACTATTACACATATATATATATATATATTATGTATATTTTTCCCACGTTTCCTAATCAACCTAAAATCTACAGAATCCTAACCTAAGCTCGATACCACTAACTATCACACCCTTTTTACATACATTTAACCTCAAATATCATTCTCACATATAATATACAATGCATCACTTTTATTACACAAACTTTACATAGTTTAATTTACAAAAGTTTTTATACTTACAAGTTTATACACAATACTTAGCTAACCTACAATTACATATTTCCAAAAACTTCAAATACGGCTAGTACTCTCGTTTACGTACTTGGTCACCCTTATGTGCTATTATTTGAAAAATAAAAATTTTCAATAAAGAGTGAGATACAATCTCAGTAAGTAAATCATGCATGTTTTATATATCGATGCAAAAAATAATATAAAAGTTTAAACAATCAAAGTATTTTCAAACTTTTTCAAACACAGAGAATTTATTTATTTATTTTACTTTATTATATACATATATATAAATTTGGGCTTAGGCTTGAGTTTGAAAAATTAAGCTTAAACATAACTAATTGGGTTTAGGCCTAGGCCCAATACATATATATATATATATATATTTATCCTACTTAATTTATTTTAATCCATAATCTAAAATTTCAAAAATGACCTCGCGGGTGTTACAGTATAAGTGCGAGACTAATCATGTCTTGCACAATAAACCTGTTTGGTCATGTGTTTTTTATATTGTGATTCGAGTGACTGCTAAGATAAGATCCGTTAACTTGATGCATAGGATCTTGAGATTTTGTTGGCTCGATTAGGATTTGAGTTCCCAATCGAATAACAGTAAACGCTGAAACCCAGATATTTGGCCAGAGTATAAATCATGTCACATGAAGGAGTTTTATGGTGACAAGTTCAATGCGTAATGACCCATAGTCCGAGGGAATATTGAGTTTAGGGTTTTGACATCTCGTGAGCCCTAACTTAGTCAAGATTAGACAAACGGAAGGATGTTACATACAATAAGTACAATCGAATGTAAATGGTGTAATGAAGATTTTATTTATTGTGGTTTACGGATTATGACACATTACTAGATGTTAACCATAGTCGTTAAGCTTACGGATACGCTTTGAGAAAGAATCTGAGACAGACTTATGGCTAACACCACAATGAACCCAAGAGATCACACTAATTGCTTGAGCTTAGATTTGCTATAAGAGAAATTAAATATTATCTGTAAGACAGTTAGCTCTCTTGAAGATAGTGTTTCACCGAAAAATATAAAATTTTTATACGTTAAATGGTTTAACGTACACAAGAGCTTAATAAATTGACCTAAATATAATTTAATGTAAATTAAATTATTTATCAATATTAGAGAATATAAATGGAATTAAATAAAATTGGTTAAAGCTTATTTGATTAGCTTTAGGACAAGTTTGACATTAAAGTGTTTAATGTGGATAAACTTATCATTTTATACTTTACTATTAGAAAGCTTGTTTGACAAGTTTTAAAACATGTTTTGCCATATAAATAATTTATGGGAACATTTAAGTAATTGTTGTATTAATATATAATAGGGTTAATTTTTAAATAAAGTGTGAATTTTTCATTTTAAGTGTTAAAATTAAAAAATTCAAGCTTACTCAAGTTCAAGTTTTTGGGGTTAAATTGATCTTTATCAAGCCAAAGGTTGGTTCCTAACTTATAACTTTAATTAATTTGTTTTAAAGGAACCCAAATTATATATTCAAAATGTTTAAACCCTAATTATATAACTAATCACCCAAACAACCTTTCACAAATTGTTTTTTGTTATCTATAATCTGCACTTGAGGTATCTCGAACTAATAGATAATGTTATGCTTGATGAAGGCTATGATTTTCTTCTCGGTGATATTGGTCAACAGCTCGGCTTTTATCCATTTAGTGAAGTAATTAATAGCTACTACTGCGTACTTCGCATTGGCCTAAGTAGGAGTCATGAGGTCAATGAGATCCAATCCTCGTTGAGTGAATAACCAAGAGCTTGACAAAGAAACCAACTTCTCAATGGGCTATCTTAGTATGTCCCCATATATTTGGCACTCGCGATAACTTTTCACAACCTGAGTTGCATCTCGTAAGAGAGTAGGCCAGTTGATGTGAACCCATAGGTAAAGTAGCCTAAAAACCCATGAACAAATGAATCATAACCCAAAAAGCTAATATGATCAAATTATGAACTCTAAACCCGTTGACGAACTTGTCTCAAGAACCTAAGTTGTAAAGAGATGACGCCACAAAGGATTGTAAAGCCTTTGATAAGTCTAAGTTCACATAAGAATTCAAGAAGAATTACTTACAAATTCTCACAAAGTTTCAAAATTTTATTTATCAAGAATTGTTGCAAAATAACATCCTAAAGTTGTTTTAAATACTAAAATCCTGATAATACCCTTACACTAATAGGTATGCATGTCCTAGTAAAACTAAGACTTCTAATCTAGCCTTAATACCTAAGGTTACTATAGTAAACCCACAAAATAGGCATTGTTTCCTTGAAACATTAAGAAACCCTAAAACTCTTGTTTCTTTTAAACATCAGGAAACTCTAAAGCCATTGTTTTCTTTAAACACTAGAAAACCTTAAAATAAACTAAAACAAGTAATAAAAATTTCTATGGACTATTTAATTAATTGTATAAGCCCATTAACATAATAATAATATAGAATAAAATAATTAAATAAATTTATATCAAGCCCACATGTAGAATACAATGTGGCCATATATGCTTTTATGTCTTCACTTTTGGACTTAGACTTCAATGATTTGTAGTACATACACTAAGACTGGTTCTTCATCTCACAAGCCTAACTTTTATGATGTAGAGCTCTTTGTCTATCGTCTATGTATTATTTCAGTCATGGTCCTTTGAATAAGGTCATTCATTGTCTTTTTGATTTTCTTTATTCATAACATGCAACGAATCTTGAACAACTTGATTAACTTGTGAATCATCTTGGATTGCATCACTAATAATACCATTGCCTTAAAACTTTGTGTGTAGCTTTTCCTTAAGAACCCGTGCAACTTCTTCAAGTCTTAGGCACCTCAAATAAAGAGTACTGAATCCCCGTTTGTATAACTCCCCATCAATGACAATGTAATTTACAGACCTATTTTTAATTTTCCTTACCTCATCTTTGTCCTCCGGGAGTTTTCCTTCTTGGATATAAGACTTTTTCTTGTCCATCTAAGAATTGCAAGAATCAAATTTGACTATAACGGGTTGGTCACTTCCCACTTCAATGCTATTTTATTGTAAGACTTCTATAGGAACCGAAACAGGGGTATTTCCTATAAAGTAGATGCTAATTTGGCTAGAATGTCGGCTCTTGAGTTCTTTAATCTGAAAATTTGTTTCAACGTAACCAACTTTAGGATACCCAAGAGTTGCTTTGCTTTGTCTAAATAAGCTTGCATGTTACCTTTACGAGCCTGGAATTGCTCGTTGATTTGACTTGCAATTAATTAGGAATCACAATTGAAGTTCAGGCCTATGATCCCTAACATTCAAGCCAGATTGATTCATGCGATCAATGCCTCATATTTTGCCTTAATGTTAGTTATGTTTGAAGTTAAACTATAGTGAATACATTACCTCAGTTCCATCTGCACTGAGCAGAATGATTCCTACTTCCCTTTCTTGTGCATTCGAAGCTTCATTAATGAAGAGATTCCAAACCGGGCCTATTACATCTGGCTTTGGTAAATTCCCTTGAACTTGATTGAGTAGTATTCTGCAATTTGGTGGACAAGGAGATATTCAGTTATTGGCCTTTTTGCCATAAAGTCTGCCAAGGCTTGCTATTTTATGGTTTTCATAGGCTTATAATAGATGTCGTATTCGCTGAGATTAATTGACCACTTCACTAGTAAGCCAGATAGATTAGGTCGGAGAAGAATTTACTTCAAAGGTTAGTTTGTCAAAACTACCACCTAATGAGCTTGGAAGTAAGGTTGCAACTTTCTCACTGCTACTACCAATGCTAGCGCCAACTTCTCATGGAAAATACCTTGTCTCGACATCAACCAGTGCCTTGCTGATGTAGTAAATGGGCTGATGAACTTTCTCTCAATCTTTTTTTTACTAGAATTAAGCATATTGAATGGTCACTCATCGCTAAGTAGAGATATAACACATCTTCGACTTTAGGGTTTGTCAGGTGTGGTAACGACGTGAGATACTGCTTCAACTCTTGAAAGCTATTTTTGCATTCTTCTGTCCACTTAATCTTCTTTCCCTTCTTCATGATCTGGAAGAACGAGAAACATCTATATGCAGCTTTGGATAGAAACCAACTCAGTGCAACTAATCTATTTGTCAGGCTTTGTAATTCTTTGAGTGTAATGGGGAACTTAAGCTCTAATATTGCCTTTATCTTTTGTAGATTGACCTTAATACAACGCTCACTAACCATATACCCTAGGAATTCACTTGCCTGAACTCTAAACGTATATTTCTCAGGTTTTAGCTTCATGCTGTATTTCCTTAGATAAGAGAAGTCTCTTCTAGATGTTTCAAATGGTTATGGGCCCTTAATGATTTAGTAATCATATCATTGATATAGACTTCCATGGTTGACCTGATCAAAGGTTTGAAACCTAATTAACCAATCTTTAAAATGCAGCCTCTACATTCTTTAGTCCAAAAAGCATTACTTTATAACAATATAACCCTTGGTCAGCTATGAATGTAGTATTCTTCTAATATGGTTTATGCATTATGATCTGATTGTATCCTGAGAACGCATCTATGAAGCTCAAGAGCTCATGACTTTCCGTTTAGTCTACTAGCTGGTCTATTATGGAGAGTGAAAAACTGCCTTTTGGACAAGTTTTATTCAAATCCGTGAAGTCCACTCACATCTTTCACTTTCCATTAAACTTTTTTTTTTACTATAACCATGTTTGATACTCACATCGGGTAATGCACCTCTTTGATAAATTTAGCCTTCATTAATTTTTCTACTTCGACGTGAACTGTTTCCCTCCGTTTTGTATTAAACACTCGCCTTTTGTATTTTATCAGTCTATACTTAGGATCAATTACGAATTGATAAGAGATTATTTAGGGATTAATCCCTAGCATGTCTTCACGCATCTATGCAAAATATGTCCATATATTGTCTTATAATGGTCTTGAGCAACATTTTTTGCACTTCGGGAAGAAGTGAACCAATTTTGATCGTTTTTTGCATGGTCTATTGTTGACAGCACGCTACCCTGACCTACTCTCTGACCAAACTCTCTATTATTCGTCCTTGCTTTGTATTCTTGTCTCTGGTCTCCAGAATTCCTTCTAAATAACGTTTTGATATACAATAAGAGCTCTTTGATGAGGTGGCAAAGCATGATCGGGCTTTCATAAACTTTAATTTTAGGTAATAGATGTTCTATACTACCCTTGTAAACCTAAGAAAAGGTCTTCTAAGAATCATTGCATAAGGCATCTAGAGATCTACCACTTGTAATTCAACCATTGTGATTTTCTAATATGACTTTTCTCTCATTGTGATTGGCAGTTGCATTATGCTCAATGAGTATATGCATGATTCGCCGAAGGCATGTAGAGTTGTTTTCGCCGGATGGATCATTTTTTTCTATGAAGAGAATTATCTAAGGCATCTTAAACTTCTTAGGAACAATAAGTCTTAGAATCTCTCTAGAGAAAGAGGATTTAGGGTGTAATCTCATGTGAGACGACGGTTCCTCACTTCTCCTTCGTCTTCGTCTCTTCTGATCCTCCAATTCCTCCACAAGCTTTCTGATATAAGCTTCTAGGTTGTTAGCCTTTTCACCGTGTTTCGTACGTTCTCTTACTCAAGATAGGCTTCACTGGGAGTTTTCTTTCTCCTTTTTATATTTTCGATTAAGGAACATCTTTATGTCTTCCAAACTGGAACTGTTCTTTGGCCTCCTTTTGCGAATTGCTGCTAAATCATTTGCAAAGTACTAAGATTGAAAGTCGGGTTCACTGATAAAGCTAGAAGCAGTATCGCCATTTCGAAACCTTTTTGAAGGATAATCAGAGATTTTTCTCTACACTTTCTCTGTGGCTTTGTATCTCTTCTTGATGGTATTTTGTTGGGGATTGGTTTCGTAATCCTTGGTATGTATGACATTCAGAATGCTGCTTTCCACGGCCTCTGCTAATATAGGCATCCTTAGCTCGTGAGAACTGGCTTGAAGCATTCTTTTCATCTTTGCAATTTCCTCTGCCAGTGTATGGATTTGTTGATCTTTTTCTATATGTTATTTTTCACTGTCGACCAGCCTTTGAACCTATTGTGCAGTTTCTACATCTCTTAGGTCAGAAAGATTTTAATGCGGGAATAAACCTTCTGAATGGTGATTTGTGCCTTCTAAGGGTGATGGTCGATTATTATTGTTTTGGTTAGCTGCCATTGCCACCTTAAGAGGATTGTCTTCATGATTTCCTCTTGTTGTTGTTTGGTTTCTAGTTGCATAAGTTCATACTATTGCCATGACCTTTTTTTTTGCTTATTGCAGCTGTTCTTGACTTTTTGTTCAAGATTTCCACAGACGACGCCATAAATTGATGCAACAAAAATCCTTATGAGGACTCAGTGCACTAGTGTCAATCTTCTTCTCTTGCTTGAATGTCGTTTAACTTGAAAGCAGAATAAAGCCTAAAGTGGTAAAAGCTGATGGTCCAATGAAAACCTTCCGATGCTTAAGTTAGGGTTTTGCTTTATGGTGTTTTAGAGAGAAAAGAATAAGACCAAGATAATATTCAATCTAAAATCAAAGATTTTAGTATTATCTCTAGTTCAAGGTTTTTCATGCGTATCTGATTGTCCTTGGCTCTCTTTTATATGTCATTTTATGTTAAGTCTCTCAAACTTAGTAGAATTTTTACAAAATCTGAAAATAATAATCCCAAACATATCTAAGTTCTAGAGATCATGGAAATTCAACTTTATAAGTATTAATTTTTCTAATATTGCGAGATCTTAAGCCGTTCTTGTAGAAAATATCCACCAGAAATAAGCTTTTCTCGCAAAATACTTCTAGCAGGTTAAGAATCCTTATTATGGAATAATCTAGAAAGAAATTAGGAAAGAAATGAATCTTCTATTGATACATAATTGTTGAAAGGTCATAGAGATATTTTCATGAGATAACCTTAGACCGTGTTGTGTGTCCAAAACCTCTGTCATGCTGCACTTAAGACCTTTATAGCCGAGGAGGTCGTAATTAATACCCTAGACCTGAGACCTTTTATAACACCCGCGATTTTCTTTGTAGAACATAATTATTAAGCAATGATATAAAGTAAATATAAGAGGGTATTTTTGAAATTTATATTATGAATTAAAATAAAATTAATTAGTTAGGCCCAAACCCAATTAGTTAAGCCCAAGCCCAATTAATTATGTCTAAGCCCAATTATTTAAGCCCAAGCCCAAACCCAAGTTTATATATATGTATATAATAAAGTAAAATAAATAAATAAATGAATAAAATATTAAGTTTTAGCCAAAATTCTCTACATAATCTTAACCATTCATTTGCTTTAATTTAAACCATCCATTTGGCACAATTCTAAACTTGTTTTATAAAAGGATAAATGTTGTCCCTTAGATTAGTTGAATTAATCTTAACTATCCATGTGTTTTAAGAAATTAGAATTAGTTAATAATTGATGAAAATTGGGTGAAAAAAGAAGAGTCACTAGTTTGATTGAAGTAATCTAAGTCATCCATGTATTTTTATTAACTAAATTAATTAATATTTGATGTTAGTTAGTAGAAAATGTAGTGGCTAAATGTGAAGCATTAGATTGGTTGAATGGATCCTAGCCCTCCATGTGTTGATGAGTTAAAATGTTAGTTTTTAAATTTTCAAAATTTAAATGAAAGAAGGCATTTACGTTAGAGAAGAGAAGGTAATTAGAGAAGTGAAGAAAAGAGGAAGGAAGGAAAAGAAAGGAAAAGAGAAATGAATTTTAGTCACTTGGTGAGTTTTCAAATATTAATTGATATAAAATGTTATGATTTTATATTTGTTAAACTTAGAATATTGTTAGAAAGTATATTATTAGAATTTATATTATTAATTTAAGTTGTAATTTAGGGAGTTAAACATGAATAATGTTTTGTATGTGTTTAAAATGAATATTGTTATTATTATGTTGTAGGAATTGTGTAAATTGGTGGGAATTTTATTAGGACATGGTTATAATAGTGAAAATTGGTGAAAGTTTATTTATTATGTTGTGTTAATGGTGGAAATTAGAATATATTTAGCTTATGAGCCTAATTGTAGTAGGAAAATTTGATATGAACAAATTCATGTTAGTAGTGCAAATTGAAGTAGGAAATTAGATATAGCCAAAAATTCATGTTATTAATGTTAATGTGTAATTTGGAAAATTAGAGATGGATAAGGCTATATTAGTGAAGTAAATTTATAGTTAGGAAATTAGAAATTTATATTGTGTTTATGTGTATATAGTGTTTTAAATGAGAAATGGATAATATTGTTAATTGGTGGAAAATTTAATGATGAAGAAAAGAATCGAAGTGTAGTATATATATATATATATATATATATTGATATTAATTGTGGATTTGAAATGGCGTATTGTGAATTGGAATTGAATCTCGGCAATTTTCGATAGGTTGAGTTTGTGTGATATAATTAGGAGTGTTTGAAATTTGATAATGTGGGTGTTATCGAAAAATGAATTGACAGAAAACAGCAACATTTGACGAATTCAAAAATTTTTCGCCAAATGTGTATTTTTGTTTGAAAGTTGTATATGTATAGGTATAGGTATGTATGAAATAATGGAATGGAGTGTGTGACATCCGCAATTTCTTTTTTAGGACTCGTAGTTAGGATTGTAAATATACTTGTTAAAGTATCAAGTGTTAGAATTTTAA
>JAXCLQ010071326.1:0-12299 GCA_035584115.1 Cedrela odorata
TTACTTGCATAGAACAAGTATTATCACTTGTTCCCTATGTTTCCTCATGTTACAGCTTATTGTCTTTACAGGTGAAAAGTTCGATGAAGCAAAAAATGCAGGAGCAGATTTGGTTGGTGGTGAAGACTTAATTGAACAAATAAAAGGAGGATTCATGGAGTTTGACAAATTAATTGCTTCCCCAGATATGATGGTTAAGGTATTGCTCTGGATTGTTTTGTCCGCACTATTCACCTATTCGAGTGTCAATGAGATACCTTTACATTTTTCTCACCCTTGAATTAAGTACTCAGAAAATCCTCGGCATAGAAACGCTTAACTGCTTAAGAAGTATGTAGTTTGATCAATAATATGAAATTGTTTTGTCAGCCTAGTAAGTGATTTGTTTGTTCATGTCTCTTTATAGTTCACCAATTCACAGAATCTTGTTGTATGATTTAATGTCAAGGCAACCAGCCACTCTTTATCTGATTCTAAATGAGTGCTTTATGTTGACTGATTGTAATGTCTTTGTCCATGTGCATGGATTATGACAATTCTTCATTTTTCCTTGGAATCATGTGAATACTGTTGTGAGGAAATTCAAAGCCTTTGCCACTTGTATCAGGTTGCCAGCCTAGGAAAGATTCTTGGACCACGAGGACTCATGCCAAATCCTAAAGCTGGTACTGTTACAACTAACATACCTCAGGTAAGATGTAAATATTTCTGTTTATTATTCTTCCTTTTAGAACTGTTGATGTATGTTTCTAGTTAATAAAAGAAGAGGCGGAAACAATCAAATAGAATAACATCCCAAACAGCTGGAAAATCAATTCAGCCATGGAAAGCAATGATATAGAGAAAGTTGAACGTTAATTAATGTTCTCTGTTAGCAAACTCGTATAAGTTCTGTACCTGAAAGAAATTGGTTCATTGTATATTCTTTCAGGCTATACAAGAATTCAAGAAGGGAAAAGTCGAATACAGAGCAGATAAAACCGGAATTGTCCACATACCTTTTGGGAAAGTTGACTTTTCTGAAGAAGACCTCCTTGTAAACTTCCTTTCTGCCGTAGTATGTCTTCTCTCGCTCTCTCTTCCTCCCGTTCTTGTTGAGGTTAATTAGTGCCTAAACTGCATCTTACTCGGAAAATTGTATGTATTGATCTGACAGAAATCAATTGAAGCAAACAAGCCAAAAGGTGCAAAAGGAGTATACTGGAAAAGTGCACACATTTGCTCGTCAATGGGACCTTCCATTCGATTAAACATAAAAGAAATGCTCGATTACAAGGTTCCATCTTATATCTGAAGAATATAACTAAGTTTTTGTAGATGATGTCTTCAACTGATCAATAAGCCTCTTATGTATCTCTTCCAGAGCTCACCAATGTTCCATAAAAGTGATAGGAGAGTAATTATGGTGAGGTGAGATCTTAATTTTCTCATTGTGGATGAATAGTAGCAAAAAACATGCATACTGCATAGCTTTTTTCTATACCGACAGAGATTTTTTGTTAGCAACCTGAGTGAATTTTTTCCTATTCTTATTTACCGCAGATCATTTTCTGATCTGAAAAAAAATTGTTGCTTTCTTTGGGAATGATGGTTCTGCCATTGATGCAACAGAGAATCCCAAGCGTGTATGCTCTCACATACTACTGAAATCATTCGTCACTTTGGTGATGAAATCAGCTTTACATTTTGATGGCTTTCGAATTCAAAATTTCCAAGTCCTTCAACAATAATTTTGGGAGGAAAAAAAAATTCTCGGAATAATTATAACACTATTCGGGAACAAATCATCTGTACAAAGGGGAAAAGATATTTAAATATACAGCCAAGAAAGCCGAATACAAACTCTTTACAAACATGCAACTACAAGACAAGATATGGCTTCGTTGAGATGAATTATTGAAGCTGTCCTAGATTGCTTTCCAAAAGAATAATTTATTACTTATCTCAGCATCGACTTTCTCCTACTAAGCCATTGACATTGCCCCAGCATTCTCCACTGCTCCACACTGAATCAGCACGAAAATATGTAGCTGGTAAGAAAAATTATATTCACAACAATGTAAATAGACCAATTTCTGTGTTTGAATTGCATTTAACCTTTAGATGGTTGCTCGATCCAAGGCCCATTCATTATATTTAGAATGCTACAAGCTTCACTGTACTCCAAATCTGGTAGCAACTTTGGAGTCAACAAGAAACACCTGCAGAACATCGACAGAAAGAAATACTTCCAAGTCAATATTTACGTTTTTGCAATTTACATGAGACAAATGGCTTGCTTAATATCGTATCCTTTCCAGGACAGATGTTCAGAAAGTAGCATTATGAAACAAACAAAAGAAAAATTTGTAATCACGTTCGTACTGTGGTGTATTGGGTTGGCTGGCAGCTCTGACTAATTGCTGAAACATCTTTCTCTCATTTATAGGGTCCATTCCTGGGGGAAAGATGTAAGAAACTGTAATGCTGTTTTCCAATATGCTGTGTGATTTATCCCGCGAGTAGCAGTAAAAAAACAATACAACTAACCTTGATTAATCTCATCAACAACTCTGAATGGGCAGTTTGTAAGATCTTGAAGAGACACTAGATAAAGAATAGTTGAAACTGAACGTTCCTTGAGACAAAAAAAAAACATGAACAAGATTCAAGTTGCGGAGGAATAACTATCTTTGTTTTAAACATTAATTTGAAAGATGATTGCACTATAATACCCCTCCAGATTGATGGTGAGCACTGAGAACTTCAAGTTGTCCAGTTTGCCTAATCACAATGTGAAACCAAGTGAGAGCATCATCCAAAACAGTGAAAATCAACTGAATTTGACATTGCAAATCAAAATCGTGGCATAACTAATAGAGCTAACATTAGTTAATGGAGCACAAATCCCACCTAGCCCCATAAAAAGGAGCAGAAAACCACTCCATCATAAAACAACGACAGAATGCTAAACAGATTAATGAGTGTTAGGCAGGTAAAATGAAAAAGGAGATATTACTCGTTGAACCAACTAGTACCTGCTAAAAGTCAAATCAGATATGTAATTGCTAATATAACTAAAAGAACACGTCCATACTAAGATGCAATGGACAATGTAGAAAGTGAGTTCACGACTACAATCACCTGAATTTTACTTTTATAAGTATTCCAAATCGATCGAAGTCTGTGTTGTGCTCATCTGAAAACAAACATTGAATTAAAGGAGGAAGCTTTTGATCAACAAACAGCAAGATCATAAAAGAAATCAAATAAATACCCAATGAAATTTCTCCTGCAACAGCCATCTCTTGGAAGTTACGACTGAAAGTTCCATTTATCTGGGCAACAAGGTTCCTCAATGTTGGAAGCCAATTTTCCTGCAAGTAAAACAGAGAGAAGTCAAGGCATATATCAACTACAAAACAAGCACACTGATGAAACCTGGTGATTAAACAGGCACACCCTGTCAGAAAGATTCATTCAAAAACCAATTATCGGTTTACAGCAAGATCATTTTAAAATTTTATGTTGTTTAGAGAAAGAGAAAGTGGAAAAATGAATTCATTAGAGAAAAATAATCTGGAAAGCATTTGAATAAAATATTTCTATATGGGAAACCCCACCATACCTGCATAGAAGAAGTTTAGAGAGACAAGCTCCTTCTAAAGATATGAAGATTATGCATATTGCTTTTATGGGCCTCACATCAACACACTCAACAATTAGCACAGGAAAGAATTCAATGAGTAATCATATCAACTTTCTAACTTAAGACGACTTCATAAAATAGTGCCCCTATATCTTGGAATATAATCCAGTAAGTAACAAAGAGTTTCACATTGTTTAGGAAAAGAAGCAATAAAACTCCTGACCTTCAAGGCATCTATTTCAGCTAAGCATCTCCTTAGTTCCTTTTTATCTGCTTCCAGTTTTGTGGCTATGGCTCCTATCTACAAATGTAATTGGTTCAGAATGAAGCATCATACCGAGCAACTAAAAGTAAAGATATAAAATATGAATGAATGGTACCTTCTGCTGACGATGTTCATATTCTTGCAGTATGTTCTGGTTTATAAAAAAAATAGAATTGGCTTGAGAAATATTATCTTGTATTGCAGCCTCCAACTCCTCAACTGTCGTAGGCATCTGCAGGTAATGATGGAAGAAAATTTTCACCACAAAGAGCATAGAAATTATAAAGCTCAACAAGATTAGTTCATGCTTCAAGCTAAAAAAAACAGATGAAACCAACACTATGCTATAAAAGAAGGAATAAAAAGAAATCTATGCCCGTATTGATATGAAATTCAGAAGAATAAAGGACTCCCAATTGTCCCTGACAATCAAAAAAAGATGTGGGCGTAAGAAGTAAATTTCTTTTTTACTTCTTGCCGTATCATAGCAAACTCTTGTTCAAAATTAATACACAAGCATTCAAATAGTACGCCCTAATAAAATCAAGATTGGTCTTCTAGTCAAAATAAAACCAAACCTCAAGAAATTCCTTTTCAAGTTCAGGAGTGATGACGGCAATTGATTCTGCATCCCTCTTGGCTTCTGACAGTCGTTTTCGACAATCCTCCATCTCTTTCTTACCTAAGCAAGAAGCAAACCAAAAAAGTTGGCACAGAAAAAAAAATACTTATTTTGCAATTTTTAATTTTTTTTTCTCTTTATAAGATAAAGAACCAAAAATGAATACAAACAAATTTCAGTTGAGAGATTAGACAATAAAGGGGATATAAAATGCAAGTATTAACTTTTAAGCATCCTCGGACATATAGTAATACAATTATGTCAACCAAACAAAAAGAATGTACTAATATATAGCTTTCTATGTATGAGGATAGGTCACTAACAAAATATTCAAACATTTCCCAACATGATAAAAGTATCTCTAAAATATAGAACAAAAATGTTTGGATTAGTAGACGCAATGTAAGAGAGCCAGATGAGTTTCGACAAACTTTTAGTGATAGGAAATTCAAATTGAATTTAAAATAACTAATAACTTACAATATTCATAGTGAAGTGATGCCTGCTGAGCAAACTTCTCATGCTGCTTAAGATTGACTTCCAATTCTCTAATCTAATACATTTTAAATTCAACAAATTTGGAAGTCAGTAATTAAATGGCAACACATATAGTGCGCTGTACGATACACTAAGTTATTCGAAATTACTCAACCAATTATAAAATACCACATACACAAATACTACTAAGAGATGGGCACATCATAACAATTAAGTTCATTGAGAAGGCATGCATACTTCGTTAAGAGGCTAAGAGGACACTGCACAAATAGCTTAAAAAAAAGTCACCTCCAAATTTTTTTTTAATATGATGTTGCAATTCTTGATTGCATTTCCATCTTACTTCATGCTTTGAACTTGATGTATCATGCAAAATTTAGTAAGCATTTCATTTGTACTGAGATAAATGCAAGACAAGAGTAACATATTAATTAATAAATTCCATCTCTTCCTCAGCCAAAAGAAGACGGAAAAAACAAAAACATATTGAATTCTATGTCACATACGTTACAATGAATTATATTGAATATAATATGTATTCCATCTACTAGTTGGAAAGATAATCTTTCCTTAAAAATTGGAGTTACCTGAGGTTCTTAATATCATTCTTTAACAGACTGTAAAGACTATATGTTCTATTAGACAATTTATTGAGCAATAAAAGAACATAAAGGCTGATTTGGCTTTTACTTTGGCCTAAAAAAAAGAAAGAAAAAGAAAAGGCCACATGACCAGATTATAAACATGTGAATATGGGAGACAAATCAATAGTACAAAAGTTGTTTGACAGAGCTCATATATAATGAGTCATGACAGTAGCTAAAAGAAACACGATCCAATCTAATACACAAGAAACATCCAGAACAGCATCATTAGGAAATTTTCACAATTTTCAGTAGTAATCGGTTTCTTAAAATTGATTGTTCAACATATGATGTAGACATGATGAGCCATAAAGATCAATTAGCATACTGTGGGCCAACACTGAATATTTCAAACATGAAAATACCTTCGCATCAAATTCAATGGAGGCCATATGTTTTTCAGCATAGTTCCATTTGCAAGAAACAGCCTCAACAAGTAAATTCTGTCCACAAATAAAATACAATAAGAGTAAAGATTAAATAAATGAAGTAACTAAATTTTTCAAAGCAATTGATTAGCCACTTAAATCTGAGCCAAAATTTCCTAAAAGATTATCACAGGCACATCATAACAATCTAACCAGAAGAACAGCAAAAGACCTGACTCACAATGCAACTTCACCTTAATTTCGATTGTATATTTGAACCGCTGAATATTAAGACTTGCAGCTTGCTCAATTAGCTTGGCTAGAGCAGTTTCAAGGTCACCCTCCTTCTCAATAGATTCTAATTTCCTTTTCCGCTGATCTATAATCATCATGTTATGATAAAATTTAGTAAATATATGTAAAAGATGAATTAATAGGAAATTTCACTGCATATCCACAAATAAATCCTATGTACTTACAGATGCGGTTTTCCATTTCACGCTGCTTTCTCTTCTCAATTTGAACAATGTTAATAATTTCCTCCTGCACAATAGTAGCAAAAACAAAACCCAATAACATGTCGGTATTAGCATATTAAAAAATTGTATTCTTTTAGCATACCCGCTCTTTTTGAAGTTGAGCTTCTTCATCCTCTAAAAGTCTTTGCTCAGCCTGTATTGATTTCAAGCTTTCCTCTATCTCAGCAACAGATTTTTCCAGCTCCTTCTTCCTGGATCTCAGTCTTTCAACTTCACCAGCATCCACACCTGAGTCAAAAACAAAATGGCAGCTTAGTTAAGCACAAGTTTTCTCAATCTAGACTCCAGAGAAAGGTTTGTAGAAACATACTACACAATAAAAGACGTGACTGATCAACAGGTTCTACACTTCCCGAAACATGTCCCCCATATCTAGAAATAGACCACCTATAGTGATTTTCTGGTGTCCAAAAATCCAAAATTCCCAACTTTGCAACTTCATCAGCCTTCTGATCAGTTTCCTTTGATCCAATATACTGAGGCCAAAGATAGAAGTTAGAAAAGCATATAAAATGTAAAAGCCAAATATTTTCAAAATAGTACATATTTGACTTCATGATGCTTAACTATTAGGACTTATTGAGTATCCAGATGAACAATATATATACAAAGGAAGTTTAAGAAGCCTACTGAATGTTCAAGAGCAAACTGGCTTATCAAAACCTCCTTGACTGCATTTGGAGCATCAAATACTTGATCAAGCCGAGAAGAAATGCCAAGTGCACACATCTGCTTAATATAATAATATAATAATATAATTATCACCTATAAATTTATAAGATTAGTTCCAATGCAATACTAGACTGGAGATTCAGTTGCAAATACCTCCTCTGAAATTTGAAAGGGCTCCTTTCGACGACTTTCATCACTCACATAATTTAGGACAGGAACCTCAAATTGTTTTAGGTTTTTGACAAGAAAGTCTCGATCACCGGCATCTTGAGTGATGAAAGACTACAAATCAAGAAAAATTAAGTCACTGCCATTATAAATAGAGTATCTTTCAAGAGAGAAAAAGCTAAATAAAACAATAATGCTTCAGAATACCTTCCAGACATAATGCGCCACTTGACCTTCTAAGTAGTTAGCATGGACTCGATTTGAGACATTAACCTGAATTTGCACTCACAAAAAGTGCTAGAATTAGCGGATTAAATGTAAATAATAAACACAAAAGATCTCTAACAAATTTACCTCAAGCAGCACAGGACCATACACCTCCTTATTTAGCTCATGACGATGTTCTTGTAGCCAATGATAAGCCTCAAATATCCTTTCAGCTCCAGAATTTCGTAATGCATGCAATAGTTTATTATTTGTATTCTCCATATCCTTCAACCTGAAAAGGATATATTGAAGAGACGAGGAATAAGAAATTTTGAATTTGCTTAAGGCACATGGAACAGCATTTTCACCTCTGAACCTTACCTATCAGAGCACTGTCTCAGGGTTAATTTATTTTGATTTAAAATTTTCTCCTTCTCAGACTTCTGAAGCCTCTTTTGATTTGTGCAAACTTGTAGCTCCAATATTTGAGCACCCAACTTTTCCTGGTGAAAAAAATTTATTTAATAACAGGGTGAAATTACTGATCCAGCAAATATTTTATTGATCAAAATAACATTTAAAGGTTTTCACATAATTGAGAGAGTGTGTTGAAGTATCATCCAGAGTTCATTTATTACAGTCCAAATTGACGATTTTATAATATGTACTCTTGCATCTACATACTATTGAGTAGATGAGTCCCATAACAAATAAGATGTTGCTATATCCTTAATGCAAAATACTCGAAATCAACATTAGTAGGATTTACTCTACAAAATCTTACAGAAACAACAAAAATGGAAAACACCCTCTAAAATAATTTATCACGATGGTTGTAGCTTGAGTTAATTAAAAGCTATAATTTTCAACTGTTTTGAGCCAGTACAAATATGCCAACTTAAGCCACATCTGACTTGGCACTGCCAGAAAAAAGTCAAATTCAAAGTTTAGAAACTATTACATACAATTTTTCCCCGGGGAGGTTCATATGCGGGCAGGTTTCGAAGATCTAGCTCAGCAGCTGCAAGTTCTTCTTTAGCTTTTAAGATTCTTTGTTGCCGAGACTCTTCTTGCCTCCTTAACTCTTGCATTTCCTTGTATTTACCTTGTAATTGCACCCCCTATTGATAATGTAATTAACATGGAAAACAACATAAAAAAATTAACAAACCTTAATTTTTTGATTAAAAATCATAATAATAAAAATAAAACAATGTATAATTCATTTATATCGAACAAAAAATGTTTCAGTAGTAGGGGGTGGACCGGAGGTCCATCACCAGGTTACAAAAGACCTCTTATACAATAAGCCTTCATAAAATCATAAAATAGCCTCGCAACTCCCTAACATGAAGAAAAAATCAACTATTCATGCAACTAGAGACGAATGGAATATACCGTTTGGTTTACTCTCTCTAGAATATCCATACGTCTCTTGCCATTATCATTCACAAGACTGCTAATTTTTTTGCATTTAGCATCCAGCATTGCTTTCTCCTGCTTTTTTTTCCTGCGGTCAATCAATTCATTAAGGAATAGATCATTATCTTAAAAAATTTGGAGAGTATCACAATCATTAGGGTCTCAATGGAAAAAATATAACAAGAACATTTTAAAACTTTACATTTGGAAAGGTGCTTGGTACTATATAAGAGAACCAAAATCCAGCCTAAAATTTCAGTAATCAACATAAGCAATGCTGAATTTTCATGAAAAAAACACATCAAGCTAGTCTATTAAAGAGCAATTGATATTTTTTCACAAGAATTGCAAAATCATGTTGGGTTTGTTGATGATATCATACTCGATAGGCTTGCTAGAATCATTTAAAATATTTGCAGCTTCATCCAACTTCTTCTTGGCATCTTTCTCCTGCTCTTTTGCTTCCATATATTCAGCCTTCTTCATATCATACTTCAGCCACGGCAATTTCTTTTTCATGGACTCAACCTACAAAAGACAGCATAATTACATCAGAATCCTATAAGCACAACAATAATGATGAAGAAAACTCAAAGCAAACCTTCTTCAGTAATTCTGCTCTCTGACGAACTCGCTCAACATCTCTTTCTTGTTCGGCATTAAGGGCCTTCAGTTGATTCAATGTGTCTCCGTTTTTCTCAACAGCCTAAAACAGATAAAGAAAGTGCTTTAGACATAGTATAAAGCTTCATGAAATCATTCCAATTGTTTCCACGAGAACAGTAAATTTAGCAGATTACGCATTCAACTTTCTTCAGTTCACGGCTTTTTTCAACAAGAGCACGGTGTTGGACTGGAAGCTGAGGATCACCAACAGCCTTTTCAGTTTCTTCTAGAAGTTGCACAGGAGTTAACTTTGCGAATTCACAGACCCTGTCTTGTGGTAAGAACTAAACCCCCATCCCCGCGGCACGCACACACCAACACCATTCAAAAAGGAAACAAATTAATACACATATCATACATAAACATGACGAAAAAATAAATATGCATTTATACATTAACATTGCACAATACCAAACAAGCAGTGTCCCAATTGTAAATCTTAAAACTTACTTGAGTCAAATTGTTGACTTGGATGTTGAATCTCTTAATGATTTCCAATACATCTTTCTTAGACATCACTTTGCCTGAAACCAATAAATAGTACACAGATGAAACTAACAATTGCTGAACAGCTCCATTAGTTGGTTAACTTGCTCACAAATTCTAAATTTCCTAATGTCATGCACGAGAAATAGACATAAGAAAGATTCTAAAAGTTTTCATCAATCTTGCATTGAGCAAATAAAATTTATTAGAAAACATGTATGCATGGGATCATGCCAGATGAATGCAGAGTTTTCAAAGAATAATTAGAAAAAAGAAAAAGAAAACCACCTACCTAACACAAGGGAATAGAGAAGGATTCATGAATCATACATAATAAATGAAGAAATAAACACATAAAAGAAAAAGACCATTTGAGTCATTAACCAACAATACACATTAATGATAATATCCAATAACATCTGGAGAGATTTGATTTTGCAATGCAAGATCTTTTTTTTTTTGTGAAAAATTTAATGTAAAATCACAAATACAATCCTTGCTTATTATGCCAACTTGGCTTGTTGTGGGTAGGTCATTGTGATTGTTGATGTGACCCTTAAACCCCTTATAATGTAACTTTGACGAAGATAATGGTAAGTGAAGTAGTCATAAGGAAAATGCATTTGACAAAATGTGATGCCATCTCAGGAATTCAAAATCTAACCATTAAACAACCACTCTGACTTATTGTGTGTATCAATTTTACGCATAACAGTGATCTGCTCCTCTTTAGTGTCCCCTCTCAAGGAAATTTTGATGTACCCAGATTCCTCTCCACGCTTCACATATGCTCCAATACTTGTGGCCCTGCCAAGAAGCTACACAAGCGGCCCCAACTTTATGCAATCCATAAAGGCATAAGTTATCATGATTAAACAAAGTGCAAGAGATTAACCTGTGGCTCACCACCAAGAGCAAGTGCAATGGCACATACAAGAGAGCTCTTACCAGAACCATTTGGTCCAATTACTAGGTTTAGGCGTGATCCTGGTTTACATATCAAATGATCAAAGGTCATAAAGTTCTCAAGCTCAATCTTGACAATATTTCCTGGCATATAATCATCTTCTCCTCTGAAAGATACATTTAAAAATCAGTAGACCTTCTTTATAATTGCTTAACAATGTTAAAATAAATACAAGAAACAAAACATTTAACCGTATGTAACATGTCAGTTTGGCTTCCAATATTCATCAGCTAAAAAATGAAAGCTGTAACATTGAGCTGAATTTTCCTAATATTTGAATCTCCAATTTCTACCAAGTTTGTTACTTATTTCTCCCCATTCTCTCTGCAGGCACGAAAACCCTAGCACCTCTCCTTTTTTTTTTTTTTCTTTATCACAAAAAATTGAATCCCGAACCCTAACACCTAATCAATATAACAATACAAAATTGAACCCCGAAAATCAAAATTCAAAGACTGGAGAACTGAATACGTACTATAACAAAGTCAAACAACAAAGCGAGATGCTGATCTCTTCCAACTTTGTTTCTATCTCCCTCATTTTCTCAGCAACCATACAGAGCACACACAAACACGAAAAAAAAAAAAAACAAAAACCCTAAAGTCAGACTCTAGTGACAGTATAAACACTACAGCACATAAAATAAAAAAAATTAAAAAAAAAAAGAGAAAATTTGACCGCAATCGAACATATTGCAAAACAAGGAACAAAGCTTATTGAGTAATTGCGAGTAGAGGATATGTACTGACCTGGAGATTTTTAGGCGTTTTGCCCGAGGCTGTTCCATCGACTGAAAAGAAAACAACTAGCAGTCTTTTCTTCAGTAAAAAATAAAATAAAATAAATTGGAAACTGAAAGACCGAATTGAAGTCTGAGCGTACATAAAAATGTATATTTGTAATTGGTTTAGATCATGAAAATCAAAATTAGGGTTTCAGAGGGTGGGAGAGTGTCGCCGAAGAACAGTGGAAAAAGGCGCGAAAACAGAACGAGAAGGAGAGGGAAATAAATATGGGGAATTAATTAGGGATTTTTTTTTACGAAAATGGCTAAATTTTGACGCTGACTTCCAAATTGCCTATTTGAATTCAAAAGCTATTTGAACGAAATTAGGCTCTCTTATTGAAATTCGTTGGGAAAAAATTC
>JAXCLQ010071327.1:0-12297 GCA_035584115.1 Cedrela odorata
ATAATGTTACTCATATCTACCACTGTCATATGTGTGGATTATATATTTTTATTTTGTCTAATTATGCGATCATAACAATTCTTCCTCCCTTAAAATGATTCATCGTCGAATCGGATTTAGTCATGTCTAAAACAACGTACCTTAATCAGTAAATAACAAGGAAATTGTCTCTACATTACTTCCTCAAATTCCCAGGTAGCCTCTTGATCCTTATGATGCTGCCATATAGCCTTAACTGATGGAATTTGCTTAGAGCGTAGCTTTTTGACCTCTCTGCCCACTATTGTCACCGGTTGCTCCACATAAGACAAGTCCTATTCAACCTCAACAGTTTGTGGTGCTAATATGTGTAACTCATTGTGCACATATTTCTAAAGCATTAAAACATGAAACATACAATAGATTTTATCCATGCTTGGAGGTAATGCAAGCTCATATGCTCGATTCCCCACCTTTCTGAGTATTTGGAAAGGGCCAATATACCTTGGACTCAACTTACCCTTCTTGCCAAATCTCATTACACCTTTGAATGGAGAAACCTTCAGAAATACATCATCTCTTACAAAGAACTCTAAATCTCATCTCCGATAGTCTGCATAAGATTTTTGTCGATCCTGTGCTGTCTTCATTTGTTCTTTGATCAGTTTAACCTTTTTCATAGATTCTTGTATTAGATCAGGTCCTAGCAACTTATGTTCGCTAACCTCAAACCAACCCACCAGAGATCTACATTTTCTACCATATAAGGCTTCAAATAGAGCCATTTGATTACTTGTCTGATAACTATTATTATATGCAAACTCAATTAATGACAAGTGTAAGTCTTAACTACCCTCGAAATCAAGTACACAGGCTCTCAATATATCCTCTAATGTCTGAATGGTACGCTCAGACTGACCGTCTGTCTGAGGGTGAAAGGTTGTACTAAAGTGTAATTGTGTACCTAAAGCCTCCTAGAATGATTGCCAGAATTTAAATGTCAACTTAGTACCTCTATCTGAGACGATCGAGATAGGGATTCCATGAAGTGATACGATCTTATCTACGTAAATTCTGGCATATTGAGCTGCAGAGTAAGTAGTCTTTACTAGAAGAAAATGCGCGGACTTAGTCAATCGATCAACAATCACCCAAATAGAGTCATAACCTTTAGGAGTCCCTGGAAGTCCAACTATAAAATCCATGGTAATCTGATCCCACTTCCACTCAGGAACCTTTAAACTCTGTAGTGTCCCTGCTGGTCTCTGGTGCTCAGCCTTAACCTGTTGACAGGTAAGACATCGTGATACATACTCGGTAATATCCCTCTTCATTCCTTGCCACTAGTACAAATCTCTCAAATCATGATAATCTTGGTAATACCAAGATGCATCGCATAAGATGAAGCATGAGCCTTCTTTAATAATGAATGTCTCAACTCCGGTGCTGAAGGTACTACTATCTTATCCTGTCTCTTGAGAATGCCTTTTCTATCAATATGATATTTTGATTCTGCATCTTACCCTATATGGCTCTTAATAGACTGCACCCTCGAATTCAACTCTTGAGTTGCACGAATCTCATCAATAAAAACAGACCTCACTTGAATTTGTGCCATTAACGAACCCTGATCTGTTATCTGAAACAACATTCCATCTCTAAAACAATCATGCAACTCCCTCACCTTCTGATGTTTACTTACTGCTATATACGATAGACTTACCATCGATTTCCTGCTTAAGGCATCTGCTACCACATTTGCCTTACCAAGATGATATTGTATAGTGCAATCATAATCTTTTAGAAGCTCAACCCACGTCATCTGCCTCAAGTTGAGTTCTTTTTGACTTAAGATGTATTTAAGGCTCTTATGATCTGTATATATATCAAATGTCTTACCATACAAATAATGTCTCCATATCTTAAGTGCAAAGATCACTACTGCCTTCTCCAAGTTATGAGTGGGGTAATTGTGCTCATAAGGACGCAGCTGCCATGATGCATAAGCTATCACCTTACCCTGCTGCATCACAATATATTGTATATCTTCTTGAATTTGTGGGCAATACTAGTATAGGAGCAGTAGTCAATCTCTCCTTTAATTTTTGAAAACTCTTCTCATATGCATCAGACCACTCGAATTTAACATTTTTTTGAGTTAGCCGTGTCAAAGGAGTAGTAATCCTAGAAAAGTTCTCTACAAAATGTCTATAATAACCTGTTAACCCTAGAAAACTCTGTATCTCAGTCACACTGGTTGGTCGATGCCAACTCTATATAGCCTCATTCTTTTGTGGGTCCACACTGATCCCTTCACTAGATACCACATGACCTAGAAACATCACCTTCGACAACCAGAACTCACACTTCGATAACTTAGCATACAATATATGCTTTTTTAGTATCTGTAACACCTTGTGAAGGTGCTCAATATGCTCCTGCTTACTTCGGGAATACACCATGATATCATCAATGAACACTATCACAAATTGATCTAGAAAAGGTTTAAATACCCTATTCATCAAATCTATAAAAGTTGGTGGTGCATTAGTCAAACTAAAAGACATTACTAGGAACTCATAATGCCTATACCTCGTTCAAAATGCTGTTTTCGGAATATCCTCCTTCTGAATCTTAAGCTGGTGATGTCCGAACCTTAGGTTAATCTTTGAGAAACACTGTGCCCTCTGCAACTGATCAAACAAGTCATCAATCATTGGCAATGGATATTTGTTTTTAATATTCACTTTATTCAGCTGCCGATATCAATATATAACCGAAGAGTTCCATCCTTTTTCCTCACAAACAATACCGATACACCCCAAAGAGACACACTAGGGCGTATGAAACCCTTATCTAGAAGATTCTGCAGCTATGCCTTTAACTCTTTAAGTTCTGCAGGAGCCATCCTATATGGTGAAATTGATATAGGCTAAGTATTAAGGAATATGTCTATACAGTTCAATCTCTCTATCTGGAGGTAATTTAGGTAACTCATCTGAAAATACATCAGGATACTCCCTAACTACTAGAATATAATCTATACTCACATCATCACCCTTAGATTCTGTTTCATATTCCAGGTACCCAGTGCTTCCTTTTCTAAGAATTTTAAAGGCATGTAAGGCAGATATTAAGTTATGATGAACATCACTCCTATCCACTTGGTACATTCGGATTGGCTCACCAGATGACTGTAACATAACAGTCTTCTCCCTACAATCCACTAATGCATGATGCTCAGATAGCCAATCCATGCCCAATATAACATCAAAACTCAGTATCTCTAGCAATATCAAATTAGCACAAAAATCGTGACCAACAATGCTTACCACACAATCTCTCAAGACTTGTGACACTATCACTGGATCACCTATAGGTGTAGCCAATACTATTGGGGTACCTAGTAACTTCATATCTCTACCCAAACATGTAACAAAATATGGGAAATAAAAGAGTGAGTTGCCCCTAAATCAAACAATACTCTAGCATATTGAGAATATACTATAAAAGTACCTGTCACAACTACATTAGACGCCTGAGCATCCTGAGGTGTCAATGCATAAACTCGTGTTTGACCTTTATCTCCTGACGTCTGTCCCAGGCCACCTACTGTCTGTCCCCGAATAGGTGGTCTCTGACCTATCTCCCTCACACTCCCACTAAACTAAAATCGTGATGGTACTGATGATGAGTGTACAGATGGAGTCTGCTCAGGACGTACAGGGCAATCTCTCTTCAAATGACCTACCTAACCACACTGAAAGCACGTCCTAGACTCCCGTTAACAACTACCCGTATGGAAACGTCTACATATCTAACATGCTAACTGGACGAGCTATGCCACAGAAAATGATGAAGATGTATGAGAGTGGTACTCTGACTAGGTCTATGGTCAAGACCTCTACGCACAACCTCTCTACCTTGAGGAACAATAAGAGGAAGGCCCGATGTATGTAGAGGTTGGTTGTGCTCACCTCTATGGTGTCTACCATAACTCTCTGCTCTAAATCTCTTATGGGACCCCTTTTCCTCCTATCTACCCCAGACCCGCATCTCAAACCGAAATGCTATGTCTAAGGCCCGAGCATAGGTCATAGACTCTGTAATCTAAATGGACCTAAATAAATAATCCCGAAGTCTATTCACAAACCGCTTCACCTTCATTTTCTCTATACTCACCAAGTATGGTGTAAAGCGGGCCAACCTAGTAAACTATATATCATATTCTGATACTGACATCTGCTCTCCCTGAACCAATTGCTCGAACTTCTGAGCTCTAGAATCTCTAATACTCTAAGGAATAAATCTAGTCAGAAAAGTAATACTAAACTTAGACCACGTTAATGGGGAAGCACTCACACTCCTACCCTATCGAAAGGAAATATACCAATGATAAGCAACATCCCGGAGCTGAAAACTCACTAGCTCAACCACTCTCACAACTAAACAACCCAGAGCGGTACATATACAATCGGACTCCTCGATAAACCCAAACGGGTCAGGGGAAGCCTCTATCCTTGTAAATACTGGTGGCCACAACTTCATAAACTCCTTCAACGAAACAGCCAACTCCTGCCTAACCATAGGCTGTATAGGCGCCATAGGTGTATACTGAGGCAGTGCTCCTACTGGGTATATGGATCTACTCCTGGTACTAAGGGTCTTGCCTAATGAGTCAGAATAGCAGAAGTAGGAAGTGGTACTGACACTGATGGTACTGTAGCCCTCAGCACCGGGGCCTAAGGTCGCTGCTGGTGGGTAAGAAGCTCCACTAACACATCTATTGTACGTTGCAACTGTTGCATACTCGCAGCTACAACCTCAACTATCAGAGCAACTGCTCTCTCACCCACCTTCTCACCAACCCTATCCTGGTGACTTCCATCCCATGCTGCTCTTACGTTCTCTACAAGATGTGCACCTGGTCTCTGCTCAGAGGCGGCATCCTAAGCTACCTCTTCTACTCTAGTTCTATATCAGGGTGGCATAATATCTACATAGGAAACAAACAAGGTTAGCAGAAAAGTTTCTAAATCTATCAAGATAAGACACGACTCGAGGAATAAAGGCACTAGAGGGTAGCTCCTTGTATAAGAGTACCCTGGGTATATTGCATATACAATACAGTAACACCTCCCCATCGCAGTCACTGACCACTAGACCATGCTCTGATACCAACTTTGTAACATCCCCTAAACTTAGGATGTTACTGGCAGGTGATAGGTTCGCCCCATTACCCTACTTCTCTGCAAGCTCAATCTTTCTACCTACACCACTGTCCTAAATCTTTAGGATATTCAATGAATCGACATTTCTCAGATTTAGCATCCAACTTCCCAGTGTTAACTATTTTAACATAAGTTGGACATCCCTAAGGCTTTATATAATTAAAGCTTGGAAGCTTCCCATGCCATATCTCATATGGTATCTTGAGAATTGCTTTAGATGGAGTCTTGTTCAAGATGTAAATTGTGGTATTTAAGGCATATTCCCAAAGATATGTAGGTAAGTCTGTGAAGCTCATCATGAATCATACTGTTTCTAATAAAGTACAATTCCTCCTTTTCAATACACCATTATAATGAGGTGTTTAAGGAGGTGTAAGCTAAAAAAGTATACCATAAATCTTAAGAAATTCTATAAATTCAGTACTTAAGTATTAACCTCTACGATCATATCGTAAAATCTTAATACTCTTTCTTGTTTATTTCTTTACTTCAGCTCTAAACTCTTTGAACATTTTAAAAGATTCAGATTTGTACTTCAATAAGTACACATAACCATACTGTGAATGATCATCAATAAAGGTTATGAAGTATAAGAAACCTCCTATAGCCATTTCACTAAATGGACTACATACATTAATATGTATTAATTCAAGAATTTCATTGGCTCTCTTCCCTTGTCCAACAAAGGGTGAATTGGTCATCTTACCTTGAAGACAGGATTCAAAACTTGGGAAGGGTTCATAACCCAATGGACCTATCAATCCATCATTACCTATCTTTATAATCCTCTTATCTCCAATATGACCTAATCTATGATGTCAAATAAGTTTTGAATTAAGTTCATTTCTAAATATTTTCTTATTAATAGTATTAGTCATGTTAATCTCATTAGTTTCAAGAACATATAAACCATTTACATTCAAGCTAGTGCCAATCAATTTATTTCTCAAATAAATATAATATTTACATCCATAAAGCATAAAAATGTAACCCTATTTATAAAACTGATGGATAGAAAAAATGTTTCTATTGGTAGTATCAAAATACAAAGTTTTGCACAATACAAAAACATGACCCGAAGGCAGAACAATTTTACAAGTCCCTGAGCAAATGGTAACAACTGTTGCTTTATTTGCCATCTTCAGTATCACTGCACCCTTTTCTAGCAACTGCTTACTGTGAAGGTCCTGTAACGACATCCAAATATGAGAAGTGGCAGCGGAATCAATTATCTAGCTATTTGAATTTGAAATAACATTTATTTCAGTTTCTATAACATGATATGAAATTATATCTTACGCCTTCCTCTATCTCAGACTCTCCATGTAAAGAAGACAGATCCTCATCCAATGTCCAAACTTCTTACAATGATGACACTCATCATTGACTTGGCTATTGGCAACACGTTTGCCTTTCCTTTTCTTCTTATTCTTTTTGAAGAATCCTTCTTTATGTCTAACCCCGGAAGACTTCTTGCCTTTCTTTTTCGATGTCTTACTATAAGACACTGCAGTAAGAATGGTCTCCCTCTCTTTTCCCTTAGAGACTCTCTTATAAAATAATATAATTTTATTCATAAGTTCAGGAAGAGTATGTGACAGTTTATTCATATGATAATTGGTAATAAACTGGTCAAAGCTAAATGGGAGTGATTGAATGATCAAATCCGTCTGTAATTTGAAGTCCATAGAGAACCCCAAAGAGGCCACTTGACCTATGAGGTTTATTATCTTCATAAGATGAGACTCTGGTGGCACTCTCGAATTAAGCTTCATTCCAAACAAAGCAGTGGACAACTCGCACTGCCTGTAACTAGAACTCTCCCCAAACAGATCCACAAAATATAGATAGACCGCTGAGGCATCCTCCATGTCCTCATGCTGAGTCTACAATTCATCACTCATAGATGCCAACATATATGATCTAGCCTTAAGATTATCATCCTTCTATTTCTAGAAGGTTTCCTTCTCCTCTAGTGTAGTCTCGTCTAGAAGGGACTTGAGCATAAGCCTTAAAGAACATAGCCAATGCATTCATAATCTAGAACAATTTTAAGATTCTGATACCAAACCTTATAGTTAGGCCCAGTAAGCCTGTAGGTATCAAAGATTTTGAGAAGAGGGTTACTCATTATTCTCCCACTAGAAAAGAGATCTACAGAAAATGAAAATACATCAAAATGTATTATAAGTATATATCATACTATTTAGTTTTGGACTTTAAACCAAATAGTTCTTCCACTACTTCAATTATATCTCATACTCCCTCAATGAGAAAACTATAATCAAATTATAGGTTTTCGTGGGTGATCATATTCTCATCAAACTCACAAAACCTCACCTAATAGATGTTGGTTAAGCAAGCCCAATAAGTCATAAACTCGTTTCTGTTTGTAACTCTTTACAAAACATGATCAATCTTCCTCTAAGAAAAGATATTTCACCTAACATATATTGGTCATTCAACCTATTTAGGCTAGACCCAACACCTTTTCTTAAATATGAATGAGATCAAACCCCTCACCCAATAGACATTGAAAGCTAAAGACCCTCTATCAAGTAACAGATCAAATAGACTACGATACCTCGTGAGGGCCCTCACCTAATAGATATTGGGTTGTCCTATCAAAGATGACAATAACTACTGATTGCATTGGAAAGATTGAACCTAACATTATATGAGGAAGATTTTAATTTTAGGTCTCATTTTAATAAATTGACAAATTAATTTATTGGAGAAAAATTTTAATTGATACAATATCAATTTGTCGATTTATGTTCATATTTTTACTCCAACTAGAATTCTATTAATTCTAGTTTAATTAAAAGAAATTAGAATCATTATTCAATTTAATTTTAATTCTGAGTATAATTGTTATTATTTTTTGTTCAATTGAAACAATTTCAAATCCGAAAAATTTTAATTTCAACAAATTAAATTTTTGGTAATAAAAATATATTAATCAAATTAATATTTATGTAAGTTGTGGCTAAGGAAATGTTTAATTATTTTTGCAATCATTTCACAAATGTTCACGTGACATTTCTAATTAAATAATATCAAACATTATTTATTCTAATCATATTTCAAAAATACAATTATACATGCACCTCATGTATTTTGACATGGTATTTATAATTTAATTTAATTAAATACAAATACATTTTCAAAAAACACCAATATAAGCATTAACATATTAAAACAAGAATTAATTTATCTCATGAATTAATTTACCATGATTAAACAACATCCAAAATACATACAACACTTGTACATATATTTTCATGCAACAAATATTTTAATCACATTAAAATATTCATTCTTAGCATGTCATATTTTCCAAATAAAACTCAACATTTTCATGCTCTCAAATATACCCAATATATTTATATATATATATATTAACGCAATATTTAATGAAATTAATATATTGTATTAACACTTATATATTCTTAAAAATATAAAAAATCAAATTCTCATGCTTTTAATAATATTATTATCACATAATAACATTAAGAGCATATATAATGATAATTCCATATTATCAATTGCCAATGCCACAACAAATAATATATGAACATAATCAACTCCTAACACATATTCTAAAACATACATAAATACATCTCACATGGCTCTGATACCACTTTAAGGGTTTGGGATGCATCAGAGGCGCGACAAGCAGGATCAGTTCTCAGGTGAACGACTGCCGCGAGGAAGTTACGACCGTCATACGAACCGTGCTGAAAGCTCCCAAAGAACCACAACATGTACCTATGCATATTTTAAATTTTTAAATATTTAAACAAAAATAACAAAAATTAGAATTTATACTTCTCCAAGTTGTTATCTGAAACAGCAAGACAAGCTCCTCACTTGCCTCCAAGTGTATCCACACATCGGATTAGTGAAGACGGTTCTGATTTTGTGATGAGATTGCTAAGCAATGGATATTAACTTTACTAAGCTAATATATGTTTTCTCTCTTATGCTTTACAAAGCACACACCATTTCACAATAATGATCTCTTGAAAAACACTTAGGCTTTTCATTCTTATGCTTCTTTCTTCCTTTTGTTCTTTGTTCAAAAACAATGCAAAAACCAAGCTAAATCAAGAATGAAGCTCTCGGTTTTTGTTGATAAAAAGTAGCATCACTCATGCCTTTTAGTAAATGAGCTCTCGGTCAAAAATGCATCACACATTGAAAAACAAGCTCACGGTTTTACTTAATGAAAAGGTAGCATCACACATGCATTAGGCAATTCAATTTCAAATTGAATTCTCTTCCACACATGTAACACTTTGGCTTCTCATTCATCAAATGAATGAATACCATGTATCTTACAAATTCTAAATTAAATTCAAATTTAATTTGGCTTCTTTCCTACACGTAAACACCTTTTCAATTTCAATAAGAAGTTTAAATTTTCAATTCATATGTCTAACTTCAATTGGTAGTTTAATTAAACATTAATCAAATTAATATTATAATATAATATATATTAATCAAATTAATATATTAATATAAAATAAGAGATATATATATATATATCTATATATACATATACATATACATATATTTTATTATATTATATTATTACTTTAATAATATAAATATATGTAATGATTGTTTTATTTTAATAATATTATATTATTACTTTAATAATACAATAAGTAATTATTAGTTAAGATATTTATATATATTACTTTAACAAATATATATATAATTTTATAATCATTACAATTAGATATTTATTATTATATCAATATAATAGATATTTATTATTTTATTATTACCTTAATCAATATTAAAGTATTATATCTATATATATCAATATCAAAAATATTCGTAAATTATATTTACGTTATCCCATAAATACCGAAACATTTTTCACGCATACGGGTGCTAGCGCGTCCTAGCCAAGAAATATATTCTTTACAATAAAGAATCAAATTATTATCCGATCAAAATATCATAACAATATCATTAACTAATTAATGATTATTGTATAATAGCAATTACCGTCATCATCAAGTAATCGACTAATATGTGTGACCCTTTAGGTCATTATGAGCTAGATATAGGTAGATATTAACTCTTTAATATCTCTTTAATACAACTCTTTGTGACTAAAGTTCTCAATAATTATGAGTGATCTCTAGCAAAATGTCATAACCCCCTGACACAGATGAATTAAATATTGGATAAACTCATATAGTCGTACGTGAATGTAATAAAGTCCTTCTACTATCGACTCTTAATCGAGTGTAGATCATGGTATCATCAAACCCCTAATCATAGGATCAGAACCTCAATCACAAACAGGATTTATATATCCGCAAAACACTTTTTCGGACACATATGCTTTGGCCAAAGACTTTATTCCCATGTATGACAGTTCCACCTAAGATCTCAAGCTCCAACATCTGAGCCAGTAGATTCTATCTTGGTTATCACCTGTCCTCATACACAAGTGAACGATGTACCTCAATGAGAAGAACAGCCATAACACCTCAGGTCAAAGGACTAGTGGTACACTAATATGGTTATGTAACATATCATTGACTATGGATAATCACCCATGTGATTCATCACATTTGGTCATGTTCAGTAACACGGTCTCCAACGTATTACCTATGTTTATGCTCTTATGACATGAGACTCGTCACCCAACTATTAGCATCCAATACTAATCCTTGACAGCATCAAACATGTTAGTCATGCAATATCACACTCCCATATAACATTACCTCAACCGGGAACTGATTCGGATGTATTTAAATCATAAACTCTGTACTCATATTTACAACTCTTTTTCAGATAAAGTCCTGACATCATAATACATCATGGGATCTCATTCTGCATTTTATATGTACAATATAAATCAGCAACTAAATATGCAAAATGATATAATAACTATTTTATTAATCATAAACTAATTTACAATTAATTACAGAAATATATATACATAGAATGATTTTCCTGAACCGTATGACACGATTGGTTTTAGGGCATATCTACAACAAATACATGTCTTGTCCAAAGAGTTACAAATTATTTACAAGGCAAACCAGATCGATACCTAAAGTAAAGTGGATCGATACAAGCAAATTCTTGAAAGTGAAAAATTTTTTACAAAGTGAATCAGATCGGTAAGCAAAGATGGATGGATCGATGCTCAGGATTCAAATCATATTATTCATATAAAGAGATCGATACATGGAAAAAGGGATCGATATCTCTTTTGAAATTAAAGCTCAACAATAACTTCTGTAGCATTTATAGCAAACATTAAATACACCAAATCAAGCCGTTGGACTGAAGTTACTTCACAAAAAAAAAGAATATAAATAAAAGATACACAGTGAAGCAAGAGAACAATCATAGCAATCAAAATCAAAGACATTCTTGAATAGCAAATTTTAAACGTGAATAGTCAAACTTTATCTCTCTATTGTAAAATTTTCAAATTCTGTGTAAGAGAAGTTATTTCTTGTGGGAGCTTATTAATCTATTTACTCTAGTGTGAGAGCAAAATTTAATATACATTTGTGATATTATATTAGGTATATCTGCACCCATATTAAAGAAGACTGTTAGAGGCATTTTTCTTTTCACCATTGAGAAAGGAAGTGCAAGGTTTCCCTTCACCTCAAAAGGAGGGTACTGGGTTTCACTTGATTTGTGAAAAACAAAGAGATAGTAGAATCTCGATGGTAGTAATCTGTATCCGAGAGAGTGGACGTAGGCCAAGCTCTGCTGAACCACTATAAACTATGTTTGTCTTTCTTACTCTAATACTATTTTATTTATTATAATACATTGCATATATTTTTAACTTCTAAAGTTTTTAGAACCCAATTCACCTCTCTCTTAGTATTGCCAACTGGGACAACAGGATCAACTGCCCAAGACTTTGCCACCAAGGAGAACAATTAAGGTGCAGATGTAACATCTGTAATCTACGCTTAACACTATATGTGCCTAGTTTTGTAAGTTTGGAAATTTAATAGACATGAAATGGGAATTTGATAGTTAACAAGGCTATTTTTGGAATTTTAAAATGAATGAATTAAAAATAAAATCT
>JAXCLQ010071328.1:0-12297 GCA_035584115.1 Cedrela odorata
CTTTGTTCAGCCGTTTCATTTGTTTCTGTTCCGCAATGATAACTCTCGTCGTCAAGTCATTCTTTGCTTGAGCTAAACTTGTAATGCAGTCTTCAAGGCATCAAGATTATCTTCTAGCTGACATATATATGTTGCCCTTTTAATATAAACAAGAGAACATTTTGTCAGTTGATATATTGACTGAGAAGATGTTCCCCATAAAATAGTATTGTAGACAAGATTCCAACAAAAAGATGAAGAAGAGGGATGAGTATAAAGGAAAAGAATTATGTTTGAGAGGTTCTTAAGAAAAAAAAATCTAGTTGAGGAAGACAAGAAAGGCTTTGAACATAGCAATGTTAATTAGCTCAACTGGTAATGTAGATGAGCAATTATGCTTATAGATACGTTTTCCACTTCTTGTTTATATAACACACTAATATTCGGGAAACTTCAGTTAATTATGGTTTATTCGGTCATTGAATGAATCGAAATATTGAAACAGATAAACTTGTTCGCGGAAGGAGTGAGGAAATTTCGATCTGCCATAGCCCTCCCTCTCTTCATTTTTGTTTTTTATGCCATTAATATCAGTTATGTACAATTTCAATTTTAACGGGCATGAATAAAGTTGCAGCAGCATATACAAGTATGCTACCGATAAGTTGAAATAGAGCAATTTAATTATTTATATACAAAAATTAAAGTTTCACATAAGCTAAAGAGTGTAATCAATCTCTATACTTTCGATACTTACAAGATTCAAAGTCGCTCAATGTTTTATCTTTAGCTGTCAACAATGTCACAACTCTGGTTATATCAACGCAGAAATCTTATTTTCTTGTTCCGTACTTTTCTTGTTCCGTACTTAGCTGTGCCGGCATATTATCTGCTAATTTTGATGTGATTCAGTCAAATAATGTATATAACTCCTCGTAACGATGCTGTCCTTGAATACATCTTCTATTTTTACATTTTTAAGCCAACGTTTCTATCAATAAACTTCTGTTAACTTAACTTTTTTTTTGGTCATATATTTTACTCTTTTTGTTCTCTTGTAGAAATTTTAGAAAAACTATGGGAAACATTCACTATCCAAATATCATGTGATAGTCTCTTTTCTCTTTGTCTAGGTCGAATGATTAGAAGAACAACATATTTATGTAATCTTGAAGATAATGTTGATGCCTTGCAGACCAAGTTGGAATATTTATTTCAAGCAAGAAACGATATAATGAGTAGAGTTATCATTGCTGAACAACAAGAAAGGACTCGGCCGAATCGAGTGTAATTGTGGCTTACCATGGTTCAAGCTTTGGAAATTGAAGTTGATGAACTACTGAAAGGTAAATCTCAAGAAGTTAATAAATTTTGTTTTGGAGGCTTCAGTTCCAACAACTGCAAGTTAAGCTATCAATATGGGAAAAAAGTGGCCATAGAGTTGCAAGATATGACAAATTTAATTGAACGATTTTCGAAGTGGTTGCTGAGAAGGAGCCAGAAACTGCAGTGGATGAAAAGGCTATGGAGCCAACAGTAGGCATGGAATCAACATTTGACAAAGTTCGGAGCTGTCTTGGAGAAGAACATGTGCGGATTAACACAAATCAACAAATTTCTTGATACACCGAATGATTTTAATGTTGTGACATGGGTAGTGGTGTCTAGAGATCTGAAACTGTTTGAGATTCAAGAAGATATCGGAAAATGGATAGGTTTGATCGACAGTTCATGGAAAAGTAAGAGTCTTGAAGATAAAGCTGTGGATAGCTTCAGGATTTTGAGCAAAAATAAGTTTGTGCTGTTATTGGATGATATGTGGAAACATGTTGATTTAACTAGAGAGGGCGTTCCTCTTCCAAGCCCAAAAAATTGCATCTGAATTCTAAGAGGAACTAGCAAGCACCAAAACCAACCAAGCAAATTCGAAATCCAAGAATCAAGCACTTATATTTCATTAACTGGAAAAAAAAAATATTGAACAACATTGCAACACCCAAAAAAAAAATCTCCATCCATGTTGATGTCTACTGTTAATATTAATCATGCATCTACATAAGAATGACTAAACGCATTTTTAGTTAGTTCTTCCTCCCAATTCAGATATGCCCACCAGGAATATTGCTTTGCCCTAATGATAATTTTCGTTCTTTTGCACTGTCGGAATCGAGAGGAAGTTTTTCAAGAAATGGGAATCCATCTACCGTAATTTCTTTCAATTGTGGAAAGACCGAGGGATTTTAATAAATGCAGTTGGGGGATAAGAGACATGACTATGGGCCCAAAGTAAAGCCTTACAAGGGACAGAAGAGAAGCCCGAAACCCGGGCCAGTTTTGCAGACACTACCTCAACCATAACAAAGGTCTCAGATTCAACAAAAGCCGAGACTTTAGAGATCAAATAAAAGGCCTTGGGCTCAGGTGCTGACTCCAACACCTCTCCTCTTTATGAAAGTCTCGGGTCAGTTTGATAAAAGCCTCAGAAAGAAGTATCACATAAAGACTTTCAAAACCTCCTAACTACAACATATTTGTATAAGATTTGATCTCTTTTCAAATTCTTTTAGGATTAAGAAGAATCCTTAGTCTGATAGAAGTATTATGCAAAAAAAGATCTAAATCCCACAAAATTCAAAAAATTAATGTTTAAAATAGAATCTCTATAATTCATAGAATTATTTCTAGATTCCATTAAATTCTACTAAAAAAGGAGAGACTTAAAGCAACCTATAAAATGGGACCAAGAACTACTAGGTAAGCATGATGAAACGATCCCATATTGTTTATTCCTTGTGACTCAAGCTTTCCCAATCTCACAATCAAAAATAAAACATTAACTTAAGTATCGGAGGATTTTCAATGGATAAGCGGCTTTCACCCCATAGCTTTCATTGTGATTGCAAATTGATCAGTCTATCACAACAAAGAAGAAGAAGATCGTTACTGGTATACAGAATTCATAAATTGATTTTTGCTGCATCAACATATACTTTTCAAATTTTGTGGATTTCTCAATACAAGATATTCAAGATTTTCAAATGGTGAGGTTTAGATCTCTCATTATTTCCTGAACTTCACCGATTTTTCCAGATTGATTATTTCTTCCATGTTAGCACAATAAGAAACCTTTACTCTCTTAAGGTTTGGAGCAAGAATAAGCCATGTCAAATCCCTCAGTTTTGAGCAAAAATGTATCCGAACCGTGTGAAGGTTATGGAAAGCATGAGTTTCCCTTATTGTTTGTACTCCTTTTGAAAATGATCCAATCTTCAATTCTTGCAAATATAAACATTGTACAATGTGTAGTGCTAGAGATTATTGACATCTGGTGCTCCCAAGTACCATCTAGAATATTTTTTTGACTTGTAATCAACTACAAACCAATTTTCATGTGTGCTCTTGGATTATAGGTTACCATAATCCAAGAGTTGAATATATTTTAGCAAGGCCATTTGCATCAAGATTCAAGGCTACGCCGCTGATTGACTGGTTCAACCATTATAGGTAATTTACAATCTTGTATTTTCAAACAAGTTCAGTTCTTTAATTATAGGGAAAGTATTATTCTTAACGAGAAGTGAATAGAACCCAAAGTTGGTCAACGGAGACGGATAATTCAACTACGACTTCCATTAACCATCAATCATTTTTATTTCCTGGAAGCTGCACTTGGAGAATATCATGACTAGTCTTTCAGAATTATGGTCAAACAATATTATTCAAAGATATTGATGGCTTTCATTTTGAAAATTTTCAATTAATTAAAGTAATAGTTGTGCAACTGTTAGGAAAATCATCTTGCAAGCAGACTTTTAGACTAGGAATTATCTTCGAAGTGGACAGATGTATTATAGACAAATACGTGGTCTATAATCATATATTATTTTCCATTTAAACTTATTTGTTATATCACTTTCAGTGAAATATATATGTCAACACTGAATTGGGCAGCGATTATACTAGGAAATTAGCCTACCAGGAGATCACTTTTGCATTAATTGCAGACTTTGCATAATCTTGCCTTTCTAAGACCTCTTAAAACTCTCTCAAATTATAATTTCTCATCAGTTTTCTTCTAAATCCTTGTACAAACTATGGGTAACATATTGACAGTGCAAATATCTTGTGATACCATTTTCTCTCGTTGCCTAGATTGTACTGTCAGAAAAGCAAAATATTTATGTGACCTCGAAGATAATCTTGTTTCATTGCAGACTGAATTGCAAAAATTAATTGAAGCAAGGGACGATGTGATGACTAGAGTGATCATTGCTGAGCAACATCAAATGAAACGTCTGAACCAAGTGCAAGGATGGCTTTCGAGGGTGGAAACTATAAAAGTTGAAGTTGATGAACTGGTAAGAGATAGCTCTCTTGAAATTGAGCAATTAAGTCTTGCAGGCTCAGGCAACTATTCCAATCGATTCAAGTCAAGCTACAAGTTTGGGAAAAAAGTGGCCACGAAGCTGCAAATCGTGGCTACTTTAAAGGGTGAAGGAGCTTTTGAGTCGGTGGCTGAGAGGGTACCAGAGGCTGCAGTTGATGAAATACCAATTGATCAGCCAGCAATAGTGGGGCAACAATCAACGCTTGATAAAATATGGAGATGCTTTGAAGAAGAAAGAGTTGGAATTATTGGCCTATTTGGCATGGGGGGAGTTGGTAAAACCACCCTTTTAACCCAAATTAACAACAAATTCCTCGATATGTCGAACAATTTTGATGTTGTGATTTGGGTTGTGGTGTCTAAAGACCTACAATACGGAAAGATTCAAGATGATATTGGGAAGAAGATCGGTCTGTGTGATGAGTCATGGAAAAATAAAAGGCTTGAAGAGAAAGCATTGGATATCTTCAAGATTTTGATAAGGAAGAAGTTTGTATTGCTGCTGGATGATATATGGAAGCGAGTTAATTTAAACAAAGTTGGCGTCCCTCTGTCAGCAGGCCAAAAGATTGAATCGAAGGTGGTTTTCACAACTCGTTTTGAAGAGATTTGCAGCACAATGAGAGCTCACAAGTCTTTTAGAGTGGAGTGTTTGAGACATGAAAAAGCTTGGATGTTGTTTCAGGAGAATGTTGGAAGACACATTCTGGATAGTCATCCTGATATTCCTGAGCTAGCTGAGACTGTAGCCAAAGAGTGCGGTGGTTTGCCACTTGCGCTTATTACCATTGGTCGAGCTATGGCATGTAAGAAGACACCTGAAGAATGGAATTATGCAATTCAAGTCCTACGGAGATCGGCATCTGAATTTCCAGGTATGGATGAGGTGTATCCTCGATTAAAGTTCAGCTATGATAATTTACCAAGCAACACAATCAAGTCCTGTTTTTTGTATTGTTGCTTATTTCCTGAAGATTACAAGATGTATAAAAGGGACTTGATAGATTATTGGATTGGTGAGGAAATTTTGGATGAAAAAGACGGGCACAGAGCCAAAAATAAGGGATATTACATCATTGGTGTTCTTCTTCATGCATGTTTATTGGAAGAAGTAGACGAAGATCGTGTAAAAATGCATGATGTTGTACGTGATATGACTCTGTGGATAGCTTGTGAAATTGATAAGGAGGAGGAGAAGTTTTTGGTTCTTGCAGGGCAGGGATTATCTAAAGCACCAGAGGTTGAGAATTGGGAAATGGTGAGAAGGTTGTCATTGATGGGAAACAGATTGGAGATTCTATCAAATTCTCCAACGTGCCCTCATCTCTTAACTTTGTTTCTCAATCGCAACCGTCTAAGAGTAATGACTAGTGACTTCTTTCAGTTTATGCCCTCTCTCAAAGTCTTAAACCTCTCGTATAATCGTTATTTAAATCAGTTGCCCTCAGGAATTTCAAAATTGATTTCATTGCAACATCTTGATTTGTCAGAGACTGACATACAAGTGTTACCGAAAGAGTTAATGAGTCTGGTAAATCTTAAATGTTTGAACTTGGAGCATACTCGTCATCTACGTTTAATTCCAAGGCAACTGTTATCTAAATTTTTGATGCTACGTGTATTGAGAATGTACAACTGTGGTTCTTTTGATCAACCAAAACATAGTATGCTACATAAAGATGTTTTAGTAGAGGAATTGCTTACTTTGAAAATTTTAAGTCTGTTGAGCATTGACTTAAAAAGTTTCCCTGCTTTACAAAGATTTTTGAGCTCCCAAAAGCTAAAAGGCTGCACTCAATCTCTATGCCTTCGATACTTTGATGACTCAAAGTCTCTGAATGTTTTCTCTTTAGAAGATATGAAACATCTCAGTACATTGTATATTTTAGATTGTGAACATTTGGAAGAGTTGAAGATTGACGGGGCAGGAAAAGTACAGAGGACACGAATATCGCATTGTTTCCACAGCCTTAGCACAGTTGATGTACACAGTTGCCATAAATTGAGGGATTTGACCTGGGTTATTCTTGCTCCGAACCTCAAGAAGATTAAGATATCAAATTGCCCTGATATGGAAGAAGTCATCAGTGTTGGAAAATTGGGTGAAGTACCAGAAATGATGGGAAATTTGAAGCCATTTGGAAAACTAGAATTTCTTGGAGTAGAAAATTTAGAAAGTTTGAAGAGTATCTACTGGAATCCCTTGCCCTTCCCATACTTGAAGGAAATTAGAGTAAACGGATGCCCACATCTTAGCAAGCTTCCACTTGATTCTAACAGCGGAAAGGAACACAAATTTGTTATCAGGGCAAAACAATATTATTGGTGGGAAACCCTGCATTGGGAGGATCAAGCTACTAAAAATGCTTTTCATCACTGTTTCATACATGCATAGCGGATTGTAGAAGATTATTCAAAATTCCCATGTGAGAAAGCTTTACATTAGCACTGTTTGTTTTTAAGAGTAAAAATGCCAGCTGTTTAAGTGAAGCTGAGGTGGAGAAAAGTTTGTTGTTGAGCTGTTTATTTTCTGTTAATGCTGTTAGTAGTTGGTTTCTCTGTTAACTGAAATTCTGGGCTGAAAACAGAATATAAAAGGGGAAAGTTGGTTTTTCTTTGATTGAGGGAAAGAGAAAGCAGTGTAGAATGTTTTCAAGATTCTGTAGTTCTCCATTGAAGAAGAAATAAAGCATTCTAGATTTGAGTCCTGAAACTGATTTTAGCTTTTTTTTCTTACTTCAGTTTTAGTAATATATATATATATATATATATATTCTGCGTTGTTGTTCAGTGGTTGTAATTTTTTATTTTCTCCGGCAAATAAATAACAGCATATCAGATTCTTAGTAAGTTCAAATTAAGAGAGGTTCTTAATTAAGCTTTCGTACCTGTTTCAAAAATTTGTGACAATTAACAGGCCAAAATCAACACTGATGCAAATTTCGGCGCAAAATTTGAAATGTTGCTTGAGAAATGTTGTGAAAATTATGCAAATATAAGTGTACGCTATCGTAAATAAGTAATAAAGTGATGATTGAATATGATTTTCTTGAGGATTGAGAATTTACAATCTAACTATCAAGTTAAACTATCTTTAATTTTATGAGAATAATTTAAATAAAGAAACGATTTATGATAAAAATAATTAATTGTTAAATTAAAATAAGCAAAGCTCTAGGATATCTTATTTTACCTAAACCAATTTGAATTAATTCTATCTATTCTTATTATATAAAGTTTAAAACTATGATCGATAATTGAAAATCTTAAAAACATTCATTATCTTTTTTAGAGTTATAATGAAAATATCTTAAATCTATCAATTTACTGTATTCTTTTGTAAATTATGATAATCAAAGATTTATAAAGTCCATGATTCAATGCATTGATTACACGCAACTATTTCTATCTTACATAGATTTAATGACATTCAACATTAGATCACAAGTATAAATATTCTTTTTTTAGGGTATCAATATGCAATCAAAACATCTAATTAGTGGTCAATTAATTAAAAGCATTAAATACAATGAAAAGCACTTAACCAATAATCAAAAATTTTAATTAATTCAAATAGAAAAATATAAATCATCTTAATTTGGCTACATCATAACTCTAAAATATAAAACTTAATTTATAATGACGTAGGACAAGCGTTGATGGATCATGATTTCGTTCGTAAAGACGCAAGAATGTTATATCGTTAATAAGGTAAAAAAATAAAAATAAATAACAAAACTCACATATGAAATAACTCTCTATTGAGAAAAATAAAATAATTTTTTCTTTTTACGAAAATAAACTAAGAAAACATCTTAAATTAAATAAAATTTAAATAAATAATCTTGAACCAAGTAAGAGTTATTGATGTTCCCCATCGTTCCCCATCACATAATGTAATAAAATACAACTATCATGATTAAGTTCAATATTTTAATAGAAAAATAAATAAAAGAATAGAGAAAAAATAATTTCTTCTCAATTGATAGACGACTTTCACTTCTAATCTAAGTTTTTTTATTTTTATTTTTTTTATTTTATTTTTATGATTTTCCTTTATTTTCTATTTTGTTTCTCTCTTGGTGACTCTATTTTTCATTCCCAAATCAAGTTATATATATATATATATATATATATAATGAAAAACCCTTCAAAAATGAGAAAGAAGCCTGATTTTAATGAGGTGTGCACAGTGTAACAATCTTGGCCCTAGGCGTGGTTACAACCGAGTCATAATCAGGTCACAACCTCTATATATATATATATATATATATATATAATGAAAAACCCTTCAAAAATGAGAAAGAAGCCTGATTTTAATGAGGTGTGCACAGTGTAACAATCTTGGCCCTAGGCATGGTTACAACCGAGTCATAATCAGGTCACAACCTCTTAACACAGAGGCCCCGGCCCCGACCCAACAGACAAGAATTTGTCCGCTCTGCCTTAAGGCCCTCACGGGTTTGTACCTCCGCAAGTCCAGCCCGAAGCTGGCACATTTCCACGGAGTTCGCCTTCCCCACGACTCGAACCTGAGACCTCCCATTTAAGAGCATTCGCAAGTGAGTGTGAGTAGAAGAATTGGTACTCACACTTACCTGTGGATGCTCTTAAAAGGGAGGTCTCAGGTTCAAGTTATGGAGGAGACGAACTCAGTGGAAATGTGCCAGCCTCGGGCTGGACTTTTGGAGGTACAAACCCGTAAGGGCCTTGGGCCAGAACAGACAAATCCCTACTTGTTGGGCCAGGGCCAGGGCCTCCACGTTTGGAGGTTGTGACTTGGTTGTAACCGCGCCTAGGGCCGGGATCATTACATAAAAAGACGCATTTTTAGAAGAATTAGTACTCATACTCACCTGCGGATGCTTTTAAAGGGAGGTTTCAAGTTTGAGTCATAAGGGAGACGAACTCTGTGGAAATGTGTCAGCTTTGGGCTGGATCTACGGAAGTACAAACCCATGAGGGCCTTGAACCAAAGCAGACAAATTCCTATCTGTTAGGCCGTGAGGCTTCACGGGCTGTAACAGTTGTGACTCGGTAGGTTGGGTGAGCCTGTGTAGAGTTATGACCATACCAGTAGAACTAATGAGGGGCCCTAATCTAGAGGGGATAGACCGGGGCTGTTACACAAAGCCTCTTCAGCACTTAAGCCTTAGACATCTGTGAGTCGTTGTTAATCTTTGAGCGCTTAGGCGCTCCTTGACTCTCAAGTTCAGGCTTGAATTTTGTGGCAAATTCTCTGTTTTAACACCTGGGCTCTAATAGTTAGGCGTCTAATGTAATGCCCCCACCCCTACGTGGCACTTTGTGGGTCCCATAACCCCTTAGAGGTGGCCCCTGTAGTGATGTGGCGTCTATGCAGATGAAGCCTCACAGCCCACAAGCAGGATTTGTTTGCTTTAGCCCAAGGCCTCACGGCTTTGTTCCTTCTTGGCCTTAGCCTAAGCTGGCTTATTTCCACGAAGTTTGCCTCCCCACGGCTTGAACACAGGACTTAGGTCTCCCGTGTGCAAGGTGAGTACCCTCTCAGATGTTATATATATATATATATGAGGTTTAGTTGGGATCCATAAACTATATTTTGTAATTAATTTGTAAATAATAAATATAATATAGGTACAAATGTTGGGGATTTAATATAGTTTATATATGTGTATGTATTTATGTGGACATTATATGTGAAATATTAAATTAAGATTTTAATGTATGGATGGAATATGGGAAGCCTTACACAATCGTGGGAGTATAGATGATGTTATATATCACGGTTGTGTGGCGGTTGTTACGTACCTGTATAAGTGGATCGGGGAGTGACATATATAACATCTGAGACCCTAAGTACCTATCAGTCTCCTATAACAGTACTTTGTCAAATTTGATCTGGGGAGTGGACTCACGACCTCCACAAAACCTGTCTAATCTGAAAATATTTTAAAAAATAAAAGAGTGAGTATAACTCAGTGAATAGATGGATAGTATTAAATATGAAAATCATAAAATAATATATGAGTAAGAGTATTAGTATTTTAACACAAGAAATACAAAATTTCTTTATAATTTAAAATCATTTCATCAGATATAACAACATGCTAAAAACTAATTTCATAAACAATATTTGTGGATGTTCAAATAAAAATATTTGGGCTTGCCAGAAAACTATTCCTCAAGACATTCTCTAGTGTACATTCAGCTAAAACCTTGAGACTCGCTAACAAGTTTTTTTTATATAAGCATATAAAACAATTTATTAGCTCTCTCGTTAGCGTTGGCCTGGATAAGTAAATGTGGTGCCAAACATCGACTCATCTAGCTGTAACCTCTCCTTTGCCTTTTAACAGATGATAAAGGCAGAAATGGTAACCTCTCTTTTGCCTCTTAACGCGACAAAGGCGGAAATGATAACCTCTCCCTTACCTCATACTCGGTAAAGGCGAAATAAGTAATCTCTCCTTTACCCCCTTCCTAGGTTAAAGGCGGAAAAATAATCTGTGCACAGACGCACCCAAATTGGGCATTTGCACCGAAAATCTCAAACATATTCATCATGTAGTTTTCATGATCACACAAATTCAATTTAACCATGTCAATCTATCCACAAAACATTTCATGAATAATATCAAAACATTTATAAAACATACTCTTACTCATTACATTACATATAAATTTCACATGTGTAATACCTTCAAGTTCCACAAAACCACAAAACAATTAAACATTTAAATCAATGTAAATTCTATAGTTTCAGAAAACAATTTAACATTTAAATCCTTGTTTTTTTAAAACTCTAAAAAATGTATCCATCTACTCACCCGTAAAGCGCTAAGTCATTCGTTTTAAAGCGTTGACGTCGCTCACTTGGGTTATAAATCTACAATTAAACGGTTCATCATTAGGCCCTATACAATATGCCCAGTTAAATAAAACAAACATAATATGCATTCTTATCACCTAACTAAACAATATCATAATTGAAATATTCATTGAATAAAATTAGAATTTAGGCTATAATTCTCTTTTATGTAATAAATACGCTCTACGCTAACAAACACGCGCCACTTAAAATTGCCTATGTATTTTGACCTAAATTTTTGAAGACACGCTCAATTACAAGTCTAGTTTACACCGCACTTTGCGGATTTGGATTTAGACTCCAATTACCCAAGTTACGCCAAGTTTTCGACATAAGACTCACTAAAACAGGGCATAGGTATATGCAGGACGTCTATTTTCAAAAATTTACTGCAATTTCATTTCTTCACAAAATGAGCTGAATTTTAGATATGTTATGATCCTAAATGTCTAGTTCCATAGAAATTTACGGTGCCTTAATCCGATATCAGAAACTCTCCCAGATTTCATTTTTCCGAGCCCTGCACAGATTTCTAGCAACTGCATCCATCCGAATTTCGTCCCATGTTTTAACTCCCTTCCAATCACTAATTCCATGACCTATCACATCTAAGTTCTTCATTTTTCCGTCCTCTAACCACCTATATATGGGCGCAAGAAAACCGCTCATGTTTCGCCTAGTTATGCAAGTGTTTTTCCCACACTATGCATACATAATCCCTGTTGACAATTTTCACCCCTACCATGTTTACACCATTTTCATATTTTATCACTACTTCAATATCTTATAACCTTTTAAATCTAAATTGGTTATATACTAATTTCATCAAATTAAGGCCCCAAAACAGTTTATGTTCTGCCATGTATGTAACCTCACTATCATTCACCTTCCATGCTGAATAATCCATCATAATGCATCCCTACATACACAAACCTCCACCTTCATTAATTTTATACACTCTCTAACGTCCAAACCACCAAATCAACACACATATACATCATTTTCATGCCATTCACACATAACCAAAATCACAAATTTATATTTTAGCATCAATTTAACATCAATTAACATAAAACAATAG
>JAXCLQ010071329.1:0-18095 GCA_035584115.1 Cedrela odorata
CCTTATACGTATCCTCCTTTGCACTTCCAATTTGAAATGTTAAACATTAACCTTTTTAACTCATTAACACATGGAGGGTTAGGATTACTTCAATCAAATCTAATGACCATCCTTTCTCTACCATATTTTTCACTAACTAACACAAAATATTAATTAATTTAATTAATAAAACACATGGATGGCTAGATGACTTTAACCAAATTCAATTGACCACATTTAGCCACCACATTTTTCACTAACTTAGCTTTTATGTTCATCTTTATCCATTTTACAAAACATGCATAGAATTGTGATAAGTGGATGGCTAAGATTAAAGGAAATGGATAGCTAGGATTTTGTAGAGAATTTAAGTAAAAACCTAATATTTTATTTATTTCTTTATTGATTTTACTTTGTTATATATATATATATATATAAACTTGGGCTTGGGCTTAATTTAATTAAATTAAGCCCAAAATATGTATATATAATACTAGCCCACTTAATTACATATGTATATATCTATCTATAAGCTAAAATCCCAAAATAACCTTGCTAATAATGAAATTCTAATTCTACCCTTATAGATTTACTTCATATTACTTTTCAAAATTCTAACACTTAATACTTTAAATAATCATAGTTATGAGTTCTACAAAAGAAAGCTCGAGTGTTACAAAACCCACTTCCTCAAACAAAAGGGAAAATGTCTTGATTCTCTTGTCAAATTGTTTTATTCAAACCTCGATGCTAAGGACCCTCACATCGAAAAACTGAAGTTGACAGAGTCCGTTACCTCAATCTGGGGGCAGATGCATAAATTTTGATGACTAATTTTGATGAGAAGCTCACTAGTTTGGAGTCTATAGTGATGACTCAGATGCACAAAATAGAGGAGCATCTAGCGTAGGGGTTAAGGGATAACGCAGCTTGGTAAGCTCATATTCGAGTTTCGCAAGGAAACTTGGTGCTTCATAGAGAGTTTGTTGCGAAGAGCGACACCAGTCTCTGTACATACATAGCCAAACACATCACGTCTTGTCGATTTAGATAGCAGTAGCAGTTCAAATTAGAAATTAGGTTATATGTGCTAAATTGAATTGTGCTTTTTGCTTTGCGTTTTGATTTGTAGCTTGATTGTCATCTAGTTGTGGTTTACTTATTTTGATAGGTTTGTACTAACTGCTGTGTATTAAAGATTCAATGCTTAATACAAATTACATGTTTTTATTCATCTTGATTTAAATTGAACATTTGCATCTTTGATTTCCTTCTTTGATTGTTGACAAAAAAGGGGAGAAATAATTTAAGATGATTTATTCAATTGGGATGATTTATTCAATTGGAAAAATAATATTATGAGAAAATAGAAGAATATGAATATATTGATATTGAGTTAGACTTCTTAAGCTTGATAAAAGGGGGAAAACTGAGTCAATCAGACAATAAAGGGAATAAATAAGACATGTCTTACCTTTTTTATTTAAGGGGGAGAATAGAAACTCTATAAACCTTAATGGGGAGAAAATTTGATTTAGGAATTCTTAAGGGGGAGTTTGATAAACATTAAAAAGAACTTAAATTGACTTAAACTTTGTAATCAACATTATTTTTGTCATCATAGAAAAAAGGGGAAAATTGATGATATCATTTTAGATGTTTGGACTTAAAATTGATGATATCATGACATGTAAGTTTATGTTTTTGATGATGAACAAACTTGTCGTAATGTCAATTTAATTTGTTAATAATTTAAATACATTTGAATGCGTTAAGTATCAAGAAAATTGTATGTGAATAAGTTTATGAACAAATTAAACAATTTTCTGTGAGAATTGTGTTTTAAGCCTAACATACCAATACATAGAGTTAAAGGATCGATCCATTCATAAAATGAATTGATACCATGAGGATGCAAATCGATACTTTCAAAGAGATGGATATTCAGAGTTCATGGGATTAACACCTTGCAAGTCCGAGAGTTCAAAATTAATTACAAGCCGAACCAGATCGATAAATCTAAAGAAGAGATTGATACTTTATAAGTCCAAGAGTTCAAAATTAATTACAAGTTGAACCAAATTAATACATTTGAAGAAGAGATCGATACTTTGTAAGTCTAAGAGTTCGAAATTAATTACAAGTTAAACCAAATCGATACATTTGAAGAAGAGATTGATACATGATGATATCATAGTGATTTTTAATATGAAATTAATGATATCATGATATGTGAAGTGTGTTTTTAATAATGACCAAAGTTTTTGTAATGTCAATTTAATTTATGGACGATAAGATGGATTTAGGCATGTTAAAAATCAAGAAAATTGTATGTGAATATACTTGTGATTAATCTAAATAATTTTATGTGAGAAGTGTGATTCAAGTGTAACAAGATGGATATTAGAGCTAAATGATCAACACTTTCACTACATGGATCGATACTCTTACCAACCAAATCGATACACTTGAAGAAGGTCAATATTTGGAAGTTGAGAGATCGATATCTTGCAAGTCAGTAGCCTAAGATAAAATCATTAAGCCAATTAGATCGATACAAGTAGAGAAGATCGATACCCAGAGTTGAAGAGATTTATACTTTGGATTCCAGAGAGTTCAAAATTATTTACGAAGTGAACCAAATCGATGTGCAGAACAGAAGAGATTGATACTTCAAATTCCAGAGAGTTTAAAATTATTTATGAAGTGAACCAGATTGATACAAGAGCAAACAGATTGATATTTCGCTAATCCGAGAGTTCAAAAATAATTATAAGATAAATCAAATCGATACATATGTTAAATGGATCAATACGAAGCAAGTCAAAGACTTTAGAAAGATTTACGAACTCGACTAGAACGATATGTGAAAGAGAAAGGATTGATACTCAGGATCCAAGACAAACTCAAATTCAAATTTCACATAAACGGATCGATACTTCCTGATGTTTTAAAGCTTAACGGTAACTTTTGTAGTATTTATGGCAGACATTAAATATACCTAATCAAGCCGTTAGATAAAAAGGACTTCACAAAGAGAATAAATATAAATAGAAGAACTACAAAAGAGGAATATAACATACTACATTCTTGAGAATCATTGATTATTCATCTGTAAATTTTAACATGAATAGTTTTTCTTTCTCTATTGTAATTGTTCTTTATTCTTTCTTATGAGAGAAAATTATTTATATGAGCTTATTGATATTAAGCTCTATTGTGAGAGTTCCAAAACATAATTACATTTCTGAATTGAATGGGTTAATCTTTATCTAGATTAAACGAAGAATATATTAAGTTTCCCTTTTCCAGAAAAAAGAAGTTGTACAGTTTCCCTTTATCTCAAAATGAGTCATATGGGGTTTCACTTGATTCGTAGAAACAAGGAGATAGTCGAATCTCGGTGGTAAGCCAAAACTGAGAGAGTAGACATAGGCGGATATTGTCAAACTACTATAAATCTAGTGTTTGCTATTTCTCTCTCTACTCTTTTAATTATTGCACTGCATTGCATTTATATTAAGCTTAAAATTTTTAAACAACGTAATTCACCCCCTTTTGGGTATAGCTATCTGGGATAACAATACGTTGCAAGTCTGAGAGTTCAAAAATAATTATAAGCCGAACCAAATAGATACCTTCATAGATGGGATCGATATGTTGCAAGTTAGAGACTTTATAGTCATTTACAAACTAGCCCAGATAGATACGTAAAGGCAAAAGAACGATACTCGGAATCTAAGAAAGGTCCAGATTCAAATTTGACATGAACGAATCGATACCTAGTCCAAAGGGATCGACACATACTAACGATTTAAATCTTAACGGTAACTTTTGTAATATTTATTATGAACATTAATTATGCCAAAGAAAACCATTAGATACAAGCGTCTTCACAATGGAATCATTTTAAATAGAAGATTTCTAAACAAGAATAACAACAATAGTATATTTGCAAATCATCACTGAACATTCTTTTTAATCTTCAACGTGAAAACTTGCTTTCTCTCTTTTCTATATTAACTTTGTATCCACCCTTTGAGAGAAAATTAATTGTGTGAGTTTATTGAGTTATCTACTCTTGTGAGAGTGTTTTAAAATAGAATTTCATTTCAAATTCTTGTTGGGTTGATCTTCACCTAGTAAAAGGAAGATTGTATTAGGTTTTTTTTCACCCGTTGAAAGAAAGTGTAAGGTTTCCATTCACCATTCAAGAATGAGTTGTATCGGGTTTCACTTGACCCATATAAAAAGGGAGATAATCAAACTTCAATGCTGAGCTAAAACCGAGAGAGTGGACGTAGGCCATTCTTACCGAACCACTATAAAACCTCTGTTTGCAATCTCTCTCTCTACTCTTTTTATTTATTGTAGTACATTCATATTTGCCTTCTATTAAGCTTTAAAATTTTAAATAACCTAATTCACCCCCTCTTGAGGCGGACAACATTTATATTAATAGATGATTGATTCATTCATTTGTGTGCACGTTGAAAAAAATATATGATCAATTCTTCGCTTTAGAACGTAACACCAAGAAACAATTATATTTCAATTATATGGTTGATAATGTTGACGTGAAAAAATCCTTAAAATTTCAAGTTATAAGTTAGAATTCTAGACGTTTGATAAATATTTTCACCCAAATATTGAGAATCTCGACGTTTGATTAAGAATATTTAACAAACTTCAAGAATCTTAATGTTTGGTCGAGTATTTCTATTAATTGTCAAGAATCTTGACATTTGATAAAAATTCTCAACCAAATGTCGAGGTTCTCGATGTTTGGTAGATATTATTGGTCAAACGTTGAAAATCTCGACATTTGGTAGATGTTCTTAGTCAAACATAGTAAAAAGGATACTTTAATCCAAAAATTATTATTTTTTGCCTAAAATTCAATTTTATTTTTCCTTTGGACTATAAATAAGTTTGGGTTTTTGAAATGAACTATTTTATCAATAAATGTTCAATTGTAAAGTTACTCTTAATAGTTAGGTATACAAGGCTCTCTTTATATACAATTGGGCATGGGCAATATTGATAATTATATAAAATATTCAGAGAAGCTAATTCTTTATATGTTTTTTCTCATGTTGTATTACCCAAAATTAATATTTCGAAAATATGTCTCTTCAAGTAAGAGAAAACAACCTCCAATAACTTCAACTAAATAAGAGAACTCTAAAAAGGGGAGAGGTCTTGAATTTCTCTTCAATTAAATCAAATGCAACAACTTTGTATTGATCCTTTACTTCATAACCTTGGTGATAATACTCTACTCTGTAAAAGATCCAATGTATAGCTCTATTAAGATAAATCACTTCTTCATTTTCTGTAAAAGAGTTGTTCAACATCTTTCCAATATATTGGTTTTCAAAGACAAAACATGTACAATATTTTTTTTCACATCTACAAAACTTGACAACTGTGTAATCATCAACATGTTAGCATAACCAAACCCATGTAAACAATTCCAACAACTAATTCCAAAGTAAGGATCTGGTATTTGCTTGTACTCTTTAATTGAAGGATAGTATATACACTTCATAATCTTCTTTTTCCTATTTTGTGCTAGTTTTAGAATCTTAGTTATTCTTATTTTAGTAAGATTAGTTTAATTTCATTACGTTTACAATTCCAAATAGTCATTGATCATCGCTTATTTTACTTCTGTAGTTCTGTATCACGCTGGGTTACTTGCTTTTTACACTATGGCAACTGGTATTTCATTGAATATTGAGTCAACTTATAAAGTCCTCAAATTTGGAAGGGTCTGATGTGTGATTTTTCTTAATTTACAAAGCTTAAATCACGCAGAAGTATTAAAATTTAACTCAGACACCTTCATAAACATTCCTTAATCACAAATTTTTTTTTAAACAGCTTACAAAACTTAATAATAGCAGAACTCTTATATCCTAAGGAACCAAGGAACAATAAAAGCTCAGCCAAATCAATCACCTTAGGATGTAAAAAACTACTCGTTTTTGTAAAATAACTTAATGACAAAATTATTTTAGTCAATTTAATCATCTTCAAAAATTACAAAATCCTACACACTAATTTATAATTGTGTCTATTATATCAAATTAAAATTTTAATATCAAATTTCATGTTTTCGAATTGTTATGAATTTTTGAATGAACATAATTCACTGCAAAATTCTGTTTGGTAGAATATGAAAATTCAAAAGAACATTTTATTTAAAAAAGTTATAGTAGGAATTTAATCCCAAATATTTTATTAATTTACTGTCTATGTGTCTATTTCATCTTTGAAAAATTATATAATATTTATATAAGTATTCTATTTTCTAAAAATCGAATATTAGAAGCTACTTAGCATATTTCCTACATTGTTAGGATAAAGTGAACAAGTTGAAAATATGATAAGAAATAGTTTTATGTGGATTTAAGAGTCAATAATTTTATATTAGCTTATATTATGATTCCTAAAAATTATGTTATCATTTTATGACAAAGAACACCATTTAAGGTAAAAAAAAATCCTTAAATAACATTAGGTCAGATTTTGTAAGTTTAGGAATATTAAGTTGTTAAATGGATTGAATGATATAAGTAGTACAACTAAAGCCTAGTGACTTATATTATACTTTGTGATAGTCTATACTAGGTTATAAATGCTAATATTTGATTATAGGTCAAAGTGCATAAGTTAGCTTGATTGCGATTATCTAGAGGTAAGTACACTAGACTTTTTAAAAAGAATCTTAATAAACGTATTTATGTGTTTGATTATATTTTCAAGAATATTTTTCAGTTATATGTTATTATTAAAGTATTGATTTTCACATTATTATTTATTTAAGTGATTGTTTATTTTATTTACATATGTGATTACTTATAAGTCATGTGCATTAGCATTAAAGTATGGACATATGCATTGTGTTTTAAATGATAAGAAAATGATTTTGTGAAAAAATTGTTCATGAAAGTTAAGATTTGTGTGCTAGGGTATCAAACTTCATTACTTGCTTAGTAAGCAATTATAAGTTTATAATGAACTTTTATAAGTGTGGTCATACCCTTGGGTTTGGTTTATTGATAATTATTGTTAAATGTTTATTATGACATTGGAGAGACATTTGGGGTTACCCTTGAGTATAGTATGTCTTCATATTCATGTGACGATGTATTTATACATGTGAGAGGACTCACCATTAATCAGAGTGAGAGAGTGACTCTTACATTTGAGCATGAGCATTCATTGTTTTTTTTCTTTAAATTATATACCTTACTTGCACTTATCCTATATACAGTATGTCATCAATGGGTGACATTGACTCAATCAGTAATAAATGGTATTATGAAAGTATTTATTTTCACATTATTATATGTTTAAGTGATTGTTTATTAGTATTTGTTTATATATGTGATTGCATATAAGTAATGTGTATTAGTATTAAAGAATGTATATATGCATTGTGTTTTAAGTGATAAGAAAATAATTTTGTAAGAAAAGTGTTCATGAAAATTAAGATTTGTGTGCTGGGGTATTGAACTTCATTATTTGTTTAGTAGAAAATTACAAGTTTATAAGGTGCCTTTAAAGTATAGTCATTCCTTCATATTTGATATATTGATAAGTATTACTAAGTGTTTCGACCTTTGGGGGTACCCCTATATGTAGCATGTCTTCACATATGATATGTCATCGACAGGTGACTTGGTTTAATCAGTGATAAGTGAAGTCCTACTAAGTAGTAATTGAATGAAGATATTCCTAATAAATTTTGAAAGAGACTTTTACAACATTTAATTATTATGAAACTTTTGAAATGACTATGGGTTTCATCTCATGTCATATCATGTGCACGCATTGTATATAAGTATATATGTATTTTATATATATAAAAAACTAGTATACTTACTAAGCTTAAAACTCATTATAGTTTATTGTGATTCCCAGATAATTGATATTAAGGTCATAGTGGATAGATTTGGCTGAAATTTTATTATTATTTGGTTTCTTAGGATTTAAGACTTTCATTTTTATTAAGTTTTGTAAGTTGTTTAAAAAAGTTTTTGTGATTAAGGAATGTTTATGAAGGTATATAAGTTAAATTTTAATGTTTTTGCGTGACTTAAGATTTGTAAATTAAGAAAAATCATATCCCAGACCCTTTCGAATTTGAGGGCATAACATAAGTGTTTGTGTAGATTCCATTATATACCAAAATCTTTTCTTTCTTTAATCTCCCAACCAAAATTTGTCGAATTGCACCTCTCTCACACAAACTTAAAAATTCCTTAACATTAATTGCATAACTAGATTTCTCTACTCGGTAGACTATGAAACATTATCACCTTAACAAAGTTGCTGCTGATCAAAAGCTTCATTTTCCAAATAAAAACAAATGGCCTTTTAGGTAGGTTCTTGCAATGTCTTAGTTTTGTTAAGCAGTTGGTCGGAACCCTATGTTACATATGTTGATGCAGCAAAAATCCTTCCTTGGACTCTGTGTACCAGCAACGATCTTCTTCCTCTTTCCTTGTCTGCTAGCTTCCACCTGTGCTCACAATCAAAGGCTATAGGGGTGAAAAGCCAGTTGTCCGATGAAAACCCTCCGATACTTATGTTAGGGTTTTACTTGTGGTTATTTTCTTTGGAGAAAGAGAAAACTTAAAGAGAATTGTAGTATTTTTTGCCAAAGTTTCAGTAGTCGTACCTTGTTATAGCTTATCTCCTTTTATAGATGTTATTATCTCTTTATTATGGTATGATACTATGAAATCTAGTAATAAGAATCCTACTGTATGAGAATCACGGAGATTCCATAGGTTAAGCATCGGCTTCTAGATTTGGTGGCACTATATCCTTAGGATTCTTATTATATAAGAAACTTAATTTAACAGGAATCCTTATCACAGAATAATTAGAGAAAGTATGGGAAAGAGACGAATCATTCACTAATACGTAATTGTAGCGAGGTCTCGAAAATCTTTGTTTGGTGATCATTATTATCCTGAGATAAGCTCTGGTGTTGCCTGGTCGAGACCTTCGTAAGCTATGGCTGAGACCCTTGTAAGTTGTGGCCGAAACCTTTATGTTGCATCCTTGAGATAAGACTTGATCTGAGCTTCTTAGTGACTCTAAGAGGTCTCGGCTCCCATCTTTCCTGAAGTTCTTGCCATACCCTTTGTTATTATGCCTACCCAAGATCTCTTCCTTCCTTTGCCAGACAAGACTTAGGCTCCCTATCATTTCAAATAGCTTTCTTTGGGTAGCAGTTGGTCTCGAAACACCATCCATCTCTTCTTGTAAGGCCATTTTGGGCTTTTATTCTTCTAGGCCTTGTGCATATTAGACTATACCTAACAACAAGCCCCTAATTTTAGTCAAGAAAAACTATTCCTTGATTAAAACTAAAAATGATGGTTCTGAACAGACACGCCTGTCTATCATAATTAAATATTCAACTGGGAGTTCACTAATTTTTGTAACGTGGCAAATGATGATTGGCTCTAGGGATCCCAACGTTTCAAACCCAAAAAGATCTAACTGCCCCTAATGATGGCCGCCTCATTTCCATTAATGAGATGCATCATCTCAGCTTTTCCCTCGATGTGGTAACATCTCATCCTTTAATTTGTAACGATTATCGGCAATTGAGTTTCTCTTCTCCCTTAAATACCCTACTTTTACCTTTTCACCTTTTCTTTACCTTTACTCCATCACTTTTCCTTTGCAAATAATTTCAACAAACAACAGCAGCGTTAACTTTGCTTCGAGCTTCACACTTCAAGTTCTTCAACTCTTAAAAGTAAGTTTCTTCTCTTCTCCTTCCATTCTTTCGCAATTGATTTTGTGGTATATTTGATTTGATTAAGGGACTTGGTAGATACGGTATTAGGCTTAAAAACTTTTAGGTTTACCCCTTGAGTTGTTGATAACTCTAGAATAGCCTTTAACTCTCATTTTCCTTATGTAAAAACAGAAAATGACTTCTGGGAAAAACAACTTCGTTGGGGAACAATCTATTATCCCAATCACCTTCCCAACTCTAGCAAGATGAGACTTGGCATACTTTGAGACAGACAAATTTACCTCAACCATAACCGAAGTAGACTTAGAGGCATACAATAGGCTATACAGAATCCCTGAAGGGGTTTATCTTAGGGTCCTTGAAGTGAACGAGCTTTCAAGTTGCCCCTCAGAGGGCGAGATAGCCTTCAATGAAGAATTTTTCCATGTAGGTGTTCAATTGCCTATTCAGCCATACTTTACCCAAATCCTTGCTTCCTTTAGACTCCTTCCCTACTAATTAAACCTTAACAGTTTAAGAGTTATATCTGGTCTGTACGTCTTTTGGCACCAGATCTCAGATCTTGACCACTTTCTTGAGGAGATTGAATACATGTTCATACTGAAAAGAAATCCCATAAACAGCCTTGGGTGGTTTTACCTCCAAAACTGAGCTGGCAAGAAGAACCTCATTACTGGCAACCCTACTTCTAACAAAACCTGGAAGAAAAAATGGCTTTTTGTTAGAGGTAATTGGAACTCAACCCCACATTTTCATATACCCAAGCCCTTTGGTGAAGCGCTCTTTTGCAGCAACAAGCTAACATTAGATCCCCCTAATTATGCGAGGGTAAAACTGGCTAAGTCATTAGCTTCCGACTAGAACCTTTTGCTTTCAAAAGATAAACTACTTAGTTCTGGCTTGGTGGATTTCTGTGTATCCAGACACCAATTGGCCTCAGAAAAGGTCACTCCAAAGCAACTCATCCTTGGTGTTGGGGTCGCAATGACTAACTGTAGTCTTATTTGCGTTTGTAGGTGAATTGACTTCCAAAAATATTACCCTAGACCCTTATGAAGGGATAGTAATTCGTGATTCGACGCCTCTTCTCTGGTTCTTCCTGTTGATAAAAGAAAAGGGAAGCGTAAAGCCACAACTGCGATTTTCGAGGAAAAGGCCAAGAAGAAGAGACAAATATTTGGCCAGATCGACTAGGAATCTGTCGAATCGCTAGAGCTTCTTCCTGAAGACATCTCAGAGGAGAAGGAGGGCTTTTTGTGCATTTCCTCCCCTGCATCAACTTATAGGTCCAAAGCATCAACAACAAATTTTCTGAGGATATTGTTATGCTCTCGGGAGAGTCGTTGCTGAACTTCTAGTTGAAATGGCTGGGTTGAGTGAGTTTACCTTCCTTCATTCTTGTATTATAAACAAAACTTATTGTAACTAGTCTTCTGATGGTTTAAGATTTGTGATTTTTCAACTCTTCATTCAACCATACTGCAATAAGGTGCCCTTACCAATGATTTTTCCAAGGCCTCAGAGGCAGAGAAGAGGGTCGAGAAGGTGGTGACAGACTTGGCTTTCGCAAGAAGCAAGTACGAATCTGACCTTGGCATGGTGAGTTAGGAGCTTGAAGATTTTTAAATAAGGGTAGCCACGGCTGAGTCGTCTTAGTCCCAAGCAAATAGGATGGCAGAGGCCTTGAGGTCCGAGCCGAATAACTTAAAGGAGGAGGGAGAGGTGCATCTTTAAAGCTTGAATAAAACATGTGAAGAGCTACGAATAAGCTTGGACGCCAAGAAGAAAAGATTCGCGCTTATAACCAAGAAGGTTGAGGACGACAAGGCGGAGATGGGAACTCGTCTTCTCGAGCAGGTCAATGATAGCATTGACCTGACTTGTGAGACGCTCCAAGGTAAATATCCTAATTTGGACCTGGGTTGGATGTTTGAAGCCTTGGGGCGTCAGGCTCTAGCGCGAGGAGGAGAGGACTCTGATGGGGTATTCTTTGAAGGGGAGAGGTATCATAATTTGAAGACCAAGTACGTGCCCCAATGGAGTCTGCTACCGACCCCTCAGCTGAGCTCTTTATTGCAAATGCTCCAGTGGAAGTCTCTTCCCTGGAGGAGATAAAAGCTCTTCCTGCTGACCTGACGACTCCTCCAACAGATCCAATTCCTCCCGTTGACCCCCAAATCGATCCCATTGTAGAAATTTAGTTTAGTTTAGTTTTTATTTATTTATTATTATTTATATATTTTTTATGATGTAATACTCTTGCCTTATCAATGAAATTTACATTTGTAATTCTAAATGTTCTCTTTTTTTAGCTTTGCCCTTTTTTCATTTTCAACACTTAGTATCTCATGTGCCCTTCCATCATATTCTGAACTTGTGTTCTTTGGCTAGCTAAGACTATACTCGGAACTTACTCAAACTGAGGGCGAGTAATAAGCTATAGTTCAAACATCGCGTGGCCCATATTCGCACTTTGAGATGAAATTACCCTGAGATGTTGCAACGCGGTCATTCGAGAACCCATTTTGCTCTTTCGCTCTCTAATGTTGAGCTTAGGGCTTGTTTGAGCAAAGGATAATATTACATCGGGAAAAATGGAAAGCTGAACTCCTGGGAGCCGTGTCACCCATGTCTGGGCAGAAGGAGATTACCTCGAGACATTTGATGAAACCATCTAAGAACCTCTTTTGCTCATGCTCTCCGAGACTGTGCTTTGGGCTTATTTGAGCTGAGGATACTATTATCTCGGGAAAAGCTAAAAGCTAAACGCCTGAGAACTGTGTCACCCATATTTGGGCTTCGAGAGGAGATTACCCCGAGATGTTTGATGTGGCCATCCAAGAACCTCTTTTGTTCATGCTCTCTGAGACCGTGCTCTGGGATTTTTTAAGCTGAGGATAATATTACTTCGAGAAAAGTAGAAAACTGAATGCTTGGGAACCATGTCACCCATGTTTGGGCTTCGGAAGGAGATTACCCCGAGACCTTTGAAAGTAGTCATCCAAGAACCTCTTTTGCTTATGCTCTATGAGATCATATTCAGGGCTTGTTTGAACTGAGGATACTATTACCTTAGGAAAAGTAGAAAGCTGAACGCCTGAGAACCATGTCACCCATTTCTGGGCTTGGAGAAGAGATTACCCCAAGAGATTTGATGAGACTATCCAAAAATCCCTTTTGCTCATACTCTCCGAGACCATGCTCAAGGCTTGATTGAGCTGAGAATAATATTACCTTGGGAAAAATTGAAAGCTGAATGTCTAAGAACCGTGTCATCCGTGTCCGGGTTTCGGGAGGAGATTATCCCGAGTCATTTAATGATCATGAACTTTTGCTTTATTTATTGGCTGACTTCAGAAGTGAAAAATAAAAAATAATTTTATTAACTTCTAAGGGAATTTACTACAAAAATTTTCGATGCTTCTAAGGGTAATACAACTTCAAGCGTTCGGCATTCCAAGGCTTTCGGACTCAGTTCCCGTTGGGGAATTCCAGCTTATAACTCCGAGTCTGAGGACTTGAGTGACTTTGTAGGGCCCTTCCTAGTTTGAACCTAGAATGCTCTCTCCCGGAACCTTGGTATTCAGGGTTACTTGTCTTAGGACCCAATCTCCTAGCTGAAAGGAACGGTGCCAAATCTTCTGGTTATAATATCTTGTTACCTTTTGTTGGTAAACTGCGACCTTTATCACAGCCATTTCCCTTTTTTCTTTTAACAGATCTAATTCAAAATGTAAGTCCTCGTCATTGGACTATTCGTCATAATTGTTAACCCTGAGGGTTGGTATGCTTACTTCTATTAGAATCATTGCCTTACACCTAAAAGCCGAACTATAAGGAGTTTCTCGTGTGGCGACCTTGGGTGTGACTTAGTACGCCCAAAGGACCTCAAGAAGTTTGTCAATCCATGCACTTTTGTGTTCTTTAAGGTTCTTTTTGAGGGCCTTTTTTATGACTTTATTGGCTACTTCCACCTGTCTATTGGCTTTAGGATGAGTTGGAGTTGCAAATTTGAGGTCAATCTCAAAATCTGAGTAGAACTCCCTAAAGTTTGCATTATCAAACTGCTTTCCATTATCCGTGATCAGCACTTGAGGTATTCCAAACCTGTAGATGATATTGTGCTTTACGAACGTCGTGTCCCTTTTTTTTGTGAAGTAGTCGATAATCACCATAACATACTTATTGTTTACAAGTGCTTGCGGTAAAGGTCTAATAAGAATGAGCCCCCATTGGGAAAATTGCCAAGGACTCGCCAAAGAAGTCAACTTTTCTAGAGCTTTTCTAAGAATGCAGTCGTGTACCTGACACTCATGACACGTTTTAGCTAGCTGCGCTACATCTCAAGAAAGTATTGGCTAGTAATACCCTTGCCTCAATATTTTGTAAGTCATGGCTTGGGCTCCCTAATGTCTGCCACATATCCCTCGATGAATTTCATCTAGGGTTCGAGTAGCTTCATCAGGTCTCAGGCATTTTAAGTAGGGAATACTATATCCCTACTTATATGGCTTTCCATCAATGATGGTATATCTTGCTGACCTGTTTCTAACCTTTCTCGCCTACTCTCTATCCTCCGAAAGCTTGCCATCTTTAATATAAAACCTTATCTTATTGACTCAACAATGATGCAGTTCTAATTGAGATACATAACTCGTTTGGCCTTCATCTTCTGTGCTTCTCTGTTCCAGTACTTCTATTGGTACCGAAGCAGGAATGCTTCCTTTAAAAGTAGATGCCAGTTTTGCTAACATGTCTGCCTTTGAATTTTTGGCTTTCGGAATTTGTTTAATTCTGACAGTCTTCAACGCGCACAGTACTTGCTTGGCTTTTCCCAAGTATGCCTGTATATTACCTTTACGCACTTGGAAATGGCCATCCAGTTGGCTAGCAACTAATTGGGAATCACAAAGGACGTGAGACTTGTGATTCCTAAAGCCAGAGCTAACTTGGCCCCTACAATCAACGCTTCGTACTCTGCCTCATTATTGGTAACCTTAAAATTAAACTTTAAGGAATACATTACCTCAACATCTTCCGAACTTATAAGGACCACACTAGCTTCTCTTCAGGGAAGTGGGAAACTGTCTTTAGAAAGGCCTTGTTCAAATTAGTGAAATCCACACACATTCTTCATTTTCTATTGGCTTTCTTAACCTTTACCATGTTCGACACCCATTCCAAGTAGTGCACTTCTTTAATAAATTTGGCTCTCATCAATTTATCTTCTCTTCTGCTTCATCGGCTTATATTAGGGATCAATAGTGAGCCGGTAGGAGATCACTTGAGGATCAATGCCCGGCATGTCTTTGTGGGTCCATGAAAACACGCCCATGTGCTATTTCAAGATGTCTTTGAGTTTTGTCTTCTGCTCTTCGAGAAGTTAGGGGCCAATCTTGACAATTTTCTGAGAATTTTCTTGGCTCAAAATAACGGACTAGAGTTCTTCTGCATGCTCTCATACCGATGGTTTGTCCCTTCGCTCGATTTTCTGGCGTAACCCCTTTGCGATCAGTTCGTCTTGTAAGTCCTTTTAATCTACCCCAAGAACTTCTCCTCAAGGACGTTTTTATAGATAATATAAGTTTTTGGAGGAGATTGTAAAGCAGGATCAAGCCTCCTTTTGGCTTCCCTTAATAATTTCAATCCCATCCCTTGCTCAAAATTTTAACTTCAAATAGTATATACTCTGTATTGCCTTTATGGTTCTAAGAAAAAGTCTCCCTAAAATCATTGTGTAAGGCATTCTAAGGTCGACCACTTGGAATTCCACCATTACAGTCCTTTGGTATGGCCTCTCTCCCATGTTGATAAGTATCTGTACTATCTCCAAAAGGTAAACATATAATTCTCTAAAACCATGTAAGGCAGTCTCCGTAAGCCTCAGTATCAGATCCTCAATCCCCAATGAGTCTAAAGTTTCCTTAAAGATAATATCGGTTGAGCTCCCTATATCCACCAAGATTTAGCTGACCTTAGCTGTTCCTACTGTCAGTGTTATTACCAATGCATCATCATGAGGGTAGTGAACCCTTACATCATCCTCATCTATGAATATAATGGCACTGAGGTGAGTTTTTGCTTCTTCTCGGCTTTGATGTTCATAATGTGAATGTCCGAGGTGGTATTTGGTAGTGAATATTTTAAATGATTCTTCTTTGCTCTATTCGAATTCCTTGCCAATGTTTCCCGTTTGAAATCACCATAATCTGTTCTTCATGTCTCCTCTCATATTTGTCTCGAGGTCTTAAATCTCCCTTCATTATTTGTCAAAAAATCTGGTAGGAAATTATTTCGAATCAGTATTTCAATTTGATTTTTAAAATCGAAACATTCATCTGTCAGCTACCTAACGCTTTGGTGGAACTCACAAAATTTATCCTTGGTGTTTTCACTTGGTTTGTTGTTATAGAATGGGGTTTCATTAGTATGGTTCCCCGTTCTTTGATTTCCTGCCATACCTATGAGAATGGGGCCTTCAAAGGGGTGAAAACTTGATTTCCTTAGACTTGGGGTTCTCTTTTTGTTTCATCTCTTTTCGGTGAATGGTACCCTCTCGGGGGAAACTCGTCCCTTTTGCCTAACTTCTTTTTCCAATCCTGGGTCTGTCTATCCTTTTTATCAAAGTCTCAAAATTTTATCCTATCGTCGCATCTCTTTTTTAAATCAGCTCGGAGATTTTGTGTCTCACCGCAAAGTTACGGCTCGAAAGTTTTTTCTTCCCACAGTTTTGAGGGCAATTTATTCTTTAATTTCAATTTCATTTAACAATTTCCTTCAAGCTATTTTGTAAATGGCAACAGATGGCTTCTGCACAGCATACCATCCCAATCTATGCTCAAGCCTTTTCTTAGACCCTCCAACGCCAAAGAGTGAGGATAATCCCCCAACTCCATTACTTCATCATGGTATCTTTTGACGAAGTTCCTAAGACTTCCACTTTCTCCTTATTTCATAAACAGTAACGAACTTAGAGTCTTGAGGCTAACAGTAGCCCCTCTGAACTCATTCACAAATACTCCATATAATTACTCAAAACTGCCAATGCTTTCAGAAATCAGACTGGTGAACCACTTTCTTGATTGTCCCTCCAAGGTTAACGGAAATAGACGACACATCTAGGACTCAACCGACCCTTGGATCAATATCATCTCCCTGAATAGATCCATGTGTAGGGAAGAGTTGGTCTTCCCTATAAAAGGGTTTATTTGGGGCATTTTGAACTTCTTGGGAAGAACAAGATCCAATACTTTTTGTGAAAAAAGGGCTTAGATTACAACCTTACCCTTGGTGCAGGTTCGTCTCCCCTTTGTCGCTCTCTTCTCTTCAGGTCTTTCAACTCCTCGACCAGTTTTCTAACACGGGCCTCAAGATTCTTGCCCCGATCATCATCTTGCCTAGATTCCTTTCTTCGAGGTAGACTTTGCAGTGAGCCTTCTCTTTGTCGCTTTTGATCAAGAAACATCCTTATGTCCTCTTGACCAGAATTGTTACTCAATCCTCTCTTACGGATAATCATTAAATTGTCAAGCAAATATTCGAATGTTAAGGCAGGCTCGCCATGGAGCTTTAAAACATCATTACCTTCCTTTGGTTCTTTGGATGGATGGCCAGAAATCTTCCCTTTTCCCTTCTCTGTAATGGTATATTTTCTCCTGGTAGTATTCTGTTGATATCTAGTTCCACAGTTCATGGTGCGCAAAGCATCCAACACACTGCTTTCAATAGCTTCCATCGGTTTGGGTGTCTCTATCCCTCAAGAACCGATCTGAAGCATTTTCTTCATTCTCGCCACCTCCTCTACTAAAGCTTGAATTTGTTTGTCCTTTTTTACTTGCTGCTTCTCGTTCTCAGTCAATCTCTTAGCCAACCAAGTTATCTCTGCAATCTCCTGGCGATAGGAGTTTAATGTGGTGATGAAGCCTCTGAATCATGATTTATACCACCCAAAAATGGCAGTAAATCACCAATATCCTGATTAATACCCATATTGTTCTCAAGGGCATTGTCGTATGGATTCCCTCTCATCGTTGCTCGGTTCTAGGTGACATGTTCATGAAGTATCCATAGTCTCCTATCAACATTGATTTCTGACTTTTCATTCAGTATCCCTAGGTGCTAGATGTTGATGTGGCAAAAATCTTTCTGGTGGACTTAGTGCACTAGCAACGATCTTTTTCTTTTCTTTGCTTGACTGATTATTTAACCTGCAACTACAACGAAATTCTTGGGGGTGAAAGCCAGTTGTATTATTATTATTATTATTGTTATTTTTATTGTTGTTGTTATTATTATTATTATTATTGTTATTATTATTATTATTATT
>JAXCLQ010071329.1:18195-42364 GCA_035584115.1 Cedrela odorata
TTATTATTATTATTATTGTTATTTTTATTGTTGTTGTTATTATTATTATTATTATTGTTATTATTATTATTATTATTATTATTATTATTATTATTGTTGTTGTTGTTGTTGTTGTTATTATTGTTATTGTTATTTTTGTTGTTGTTGTTGTTGTTATTATTGTTATTGTTATTATTATCGTTGTTATTATTCTTATTGTTATTGTTATTTGTTGATGTAGCAAAAATCCTTCTGTGGACTCTGTACACTAGGAACGATTTTCTTCTTCTTGCTTGATTGATTATTTAACCTGCGATCATAACGAAACTCTTGGGGTTGAAAGTCGGTTGCCTAGTAAAAACCCTCTGATGCTTAAGTCAAGGTTTTTCTTATGAGATTGTAACGGAGAGAGAGGAAAACATGCTATATGTATACTTTTGGGTTGTTTCAGGGTTGTTTCATGAGTGCATACCTGGTTGTCCTTGTTCTCCTTTTATAAGCTACTTTGAGTTTCTCTAATTTAGTTTAATTCTATGGAATCTGGAAATAAGGATCTCACTGTGTAAAAATTAAAGAGATTCTATTTGATAAGCATCAGTTTTTCTGATTTTGTGAGATCTTGAGCTTTTTTGTAGAATACATTTAATAGGCTTAGGATTCTTATTACAGAATGATCTAGAAAGAATTTTGGAAAGAAACGAATATTCCCTTGATACGTAACTGTTGAGAGGTTTCGAAAGTTCTAGTCAGAGACTTCTTTATTCTCTTAAGACAATTTCTAGTATTGCTTATATGAGATATTTATTAGTTGTACCCGAGACTATCATAAGGGGGTTACGGGATTAATAAACAAACTCGAGGCCTCAATTAATACTCAAACCTGAGGTCTTTCATTTGACCTTGGGAGGTCTCATCCCTCACTATACCTAGGGTTCTTGTTATCCCTTGGTCAGTGTTTCTAGGGTCAGACTGGGCTTATAGCTCTTTCGTCCTTTGTGAGCCTTAAGTTTAAGCCTATGACTTATTGGGCTTTGGTTATGCCTCAAGCTGTATACCCAACATCAAACCCCTTAATTTTTGACAAAAACTAAAAACTTTAATATGGAAAGACACGTCTGTCTATAGAGCTTAAATGCCTACCTTTAAATCCACTAGCTTCTTCTATATGGCAGATTATAGTTGGTTCTAAGGATCACGAAGTTTCAAGCCTCGAGAGATCTTGTTGGCTCTAATGATGATTGCCTCATTTCTTATTAATAAGGGACATTCTCTTAACCACTTCTCTAATGTGGCATCATCTCGTCCTTTGATCTATTCTTTACATCGACAGCTGGGGTTCTTCTGCTTCTTTAAATACCCCTCTTTCTATTCTTCCCTTCCTTTTGTCTTTACTTTACGTCGTCATTTTCTTTGCATCTCAAGTAATTTCGATAGCAGCAAACTCCAACCTTCAAGCAAAGACTTCAAGCTCTTCTTCTTTAATAGAAAACAAGTAAGTTCTCATTACTCTTTCCAGCTCTCTACTTCTTGTTGGACTTATGGTATTTCTGATTGGTTGTGGCCATTGCTAGATAATTTTAAGGGTTAAAGAGCTTAGGTGTTATTTCGTGAGTTGTTGATGACTCGGAAAAGCTCTTAACTTTGTATTTTTCTTTCTTATGAACATAGATGAATTCTGTTAATAATAAAGTTATCTCCAGGGGAAACAACTTCAAAGAAGAACAAGCCATTGTCCTTTTCATCCTCCCTATTTCAGAGAAGTGGATGTCCATACCATATAAAGCGAACTGGTTCCCTTCTTCTACCATGGAGTTGGATTTAGAGACTTATACTAGATGTTACAATATCCCTAAGGGGATTTATCACTAGGTCCCTGAGAAGAATGAACTCCCCAGTTGTCTTCTTAAGGGGGAAATTACTTTCAACGAAGAGTTATTTCACCTTGGGGATTGGCTCCTATTCCAAAACTATTTTGCCCAAATTTTTGAATCCTACCACATCGTGCCATATTAATTAAACCTGAACAGCTAGAGGATTCTGTCAGGTTTGTATGTTTTATGGCATCAGACCTCTAATTCTGTCCCCTCAATCGAAGAGATTGAGTATATGTACCTCTTGAAAAGGAACCTAATAAAGAACCCTTGGTGGTACTATCTCCAAAACTAACCAAAACAACTAAATCCAATAACAAGTAACCCTTCTTATAATAAGGACTGGAAGAATAAATAGTTCTTTGTTGGTGGTGACTGGAACCCCAACAATGGCATCGAGGTGCCCAAGTTTTTTGGAGAGGCAACCACTTAGAGCGAGTTGCCTGAGCTGAGTGTTCAGAGTAGGGACAGGGTTGATATGGCTAGATCCTTAGCATTTAGCCAGAGATCCCTACTTTCAGATGTCGATATGATCTCATTAGGTCTTGTAGATTTTTGTGTGTCTAAGGGCCGATGGCCTAAGAAAAGACACAAATTGGTAGATATTTTTCTTTCCTTTTTTTTCCTTGTGCTTGAATTGTATTGTCTGACTTTGGTGTTACTTGTTTTGCAAAAGAAATGGCTCCAACGAAATCGACACCAAATCTTCTTAATGTTCTGAGGCAGTTGGATAAGGACAAGAAGACTCGGAAGGCCTTCTAGCCCCAAAGACTACTTCTAAGAGCCCAAGTGGTGCCTTAGCCTCTTTTAGCCTTGTTGGAACTTCTAGCACAAGTGGACCTTTAGCCCTAGGAAATGTGTTGTGATCTAAGGCGATCAAGCACCACCGCCCCTGTTCCCCAAGTTGATAAGAGGAAGAAGAAGAGAAAGGTTGTTGCAACCACAGTAGGAGAAGGGCCTCAAAAGAATAAGAGGGTGTTCGGTTAGCTTAATGACAAAGCTTCTCCCTAAGGACCTTTCTGCGGACAAGAGGGAGTTCTTCTCTCACTTCCTCCCCCGTATTAATTAGCAGGCCATGGAGATTAGCCCAAAATTTTTCTAGGCTGTTACTGGGGCCTCGGGTTAGACATTGCTAGAGTGTACTATAAGATGGCTGAGTCGGGTGAGTTACTTTTTACTTGGTTTTTGGAAAAGAATTTCTTTATTTCTAACTATTGACCATTTTTGTGTTGATCGGTTTTAGCTTCAATAATTGACCGTGTTACAATGAGATTTCCTTATGGTTATTTCTAAAGGGTATCCCAAGCTAATAAGAGGGCGGACAAGGCCAAGCAGAACTTGGTCTTGGAGAGGACCAAGTTTGAGTTCGAAATGGGCAAATGGGCTCCGAAGCGGGAAGAGCTCTAGATCAAGGTAGTTACGGTATTCTTAAGCCGAAGCTAGTAGGAGGGTGGGCTCCCTTGAAACTGAGCTATACTAATTAAGGGAGGAGAGCCAGAGACTCTATTTTGAATCCAAGAGGAAGTGCTAAGAGCTAGAACACAAGTTTGAACGCTAAGAGGCAGAGGTGTGTGTTCTTGTGAGATGTTTTATGGTGAATATCCCTACTTGGACTTAACTGATGATATCATGTTATAAATTGAAATACGAAATTGATGATATCATAATATGTAATCATATGCTTTCAATGATGACTGAACTCATTTTAATACTAAGTAAAGTAATGATGATAAAATGAATTTAAGCATATTGAGAATCAAGAAAAACTACTTGTAATTGTGCTTATGATCTAACTAAACAAAAACTGTGAAAAGTGTATTTAGCTTCACAAGATCGATACTTAGACCCAAATGATCGATATCTCAATAAATCAGATCGATACTTTAACAAATCAGATCGATACATTTATAAAAGATCAAACTTAAAGGCAAAAGAAATAGATATCCTGCAAGGTAATTGCTTCAAAATGGAATAACCAAGCAAAACAGATCGATACCCAAATATAGGAGATCGATACGTTCAAAGAAGATTGATACTCAGAATTCAAAGTATATATACATGTCAATTTCAAAGAGTTGTAAAATAATTATGGAGCAAACTAGATCGATACCTGAGTTCAAGGAGATCGATACATGTCAATTCCAGAGAGTTGCAAAATAATTACGTTACAGACCAGATCGATACTTGAGTTCAAAGAGATTAATACATGTCGATTCTAGAGAGTTGCAAAATAATTACAAAGCAGACCAAATTGATACCAAGATAGAGGAGATCGATACACTTCAATTCCAAAGAGTTGAAAATTAATTACGAAGTGAACCAGGTCAATATGTAAAGGTAAACGGATCGATACTTAGGACTCAGATTCAACTTTCACACAAATGAATCGATACATTGCAAAAAGGATCGATACTTCCTGCCTATTTAAAGTTCAACAGTAACTTCTGCAGCATTTATAGCGGACATTAAATGCATCAAATCAAACCGTTGAATGAAAGGATCTTCATAAAGAGAATAAATATAAATAAAAGAAAAAAAAAGGGAATATAGAGCTTATTGTAAACAAATTGCAAAACATTCTCAAAAACACTCTCAACTTGAATATTGTGTTTCTTTCATAATTGTAAAATTTTCATTTCTTCTTGTGAGAGAAATTTTCTTTGTAAGAGCATATTGATACATTTGCTTTATTGTGAGAGCTCAAAAACAAAATTATCTTTTTGAAATTGTATTAAGTTCATATTCACCTAAAGTTAAAGAAGATTGTATTGGGTTACTCTTCAAGTGAGAGAAAGTAAGTGTACGATTGCCCTTTACCTTAGAAAGAGTTGTAGTGGGTTTCACTTGACTCGAAGAAACAAGGAGATAGTAGAATATCAGTGGTGTCCATAACCGAGAGAGTGGACGTAGGTCAAGTATTACCGAACCACTATAAACTCTATGTTTATTTTCTCTCTCTACTGTTTTATTTGTTGTACGACATTGCATTTATTTTAAGATTTTAATTTTCTAAAATCCTAATTCACCCCCCTCTTGGGTGTTGCCAACTGGGCCAACAAGTGGTATCAAAGTTTAACTCAATTAAATAGAATTTACAACTTTGAGGAGTAGATTAAATGGCATCTAGCAGCAACCAAACACAAATAGTTGAGAGACAATCTACAAATAGGCCACCATTCTTCAATTGAACCGATTATGTATACTAGAAAAAAAGGATTCAAATCTTCTTGAAAACTCTAGATTTTGAAATCCTAATATCATAGAAGATGGGTACCTTCTACCTACAACAGAGGATGTATTAATTAAAGATAGAAAGGATAAGAAGGATAAGAAAAAGAAGAAAGTGATGAAGTTAACATGGGGTGACTCATCAAGTAAATAGAGCACCTTATCATTGAAAAATGAGTGAGCTAACTTCTGCCTCATGGGAAAACGAGAGGATTAGGTAATTTCCCTAGACTGAAATTCTTCATACTAAGACATATGCACAAGTAGTGATAATGATGACTTAATATGAGATGATTTGGGTGCATTATATGAAGAACTTTGGGTTGATCATGAATTATATGCTAAACATAAAGAGATGTACAAAAATAATTCCTTAATGCTAAAAGAAAATGGTTCATTAAAATTAAGAGTTAGAGAACTTGAACTTAAAAATGAATCTAACATGTCTAAGGAGTATGATGCATTAAAAATCGAAAATAAAATCTTGAAGGATGAAATAATTTCCCTTAAAGGAATGTTAGCGAAATTTACACAAGGGAAAAAATCCTTAGATAAACTTTTAGATATTCAAATACTAGTATTTGATAAAGCCAAAATTAGCTACAAGCCAAAATTAGTTACAAGCAAGGAACTAAATAAAAAGCTTATGCAAATTATTTTGTGAAGTCCTATTAACAAACAACTTCATCTATTACATGTCATTATTGTTATAAGAAAGGGCATTACATTAACACATGTCGATATAAAAAGAATGCATATAATGAACCTAAGATGATATGGGTACCTAAGGGTACAAAACTTAGAGAGATTATGCATACTAAAATGGCCAAGACCTTCAAGAGTAGAACTAATATTTATGAACCCAAAGTCACTTAGGTACCAAAATAAATCTTTCTTTTGTATAGGTACCTTATGTAAAAAGTAACAAGTACAAAAAGAAGTGATTTCTAGATAGCGGTTGCTCAAGACATATGATGGGAAATAAAGGACTATTTCTCATTCTAAAGAGAGAGAAACGAAAAGATGTAATCTTTAGAGATAATAGCTAAGGCAAGGTGAAAGATATTAGTACCATTGGTATTAATTAAATTTCAATTAAAGAAGTTCTATATGTAGAAGGTCTAAAGTATAACTTGCTCAGTATTAGTCAATTGTGTGATTATGGATATAAAGTTGTTTTTCTTAAAAATGGTTGTGAAGTGTTAGATGAGCATGCAAATAAATTATTCTATGCATCTAGAAACAATGATGTGTACATCATGGAACTAGAAAACTTGGATGAAGTGAATAATATTTGTTTGCAAGTTCTTTATGATGATTCTTGGAAGTGGCATAGAAGATTAAGACATTGTAGTATGGATCTCTTGCGAAAACTAGCTAAAGAAGACTTATTAGGAGATCTACCCGATCTAAAATTCACAAAAAATAAAATATGTGGTCCTTGCCAATTAGGAAAATAAGTCAAAACATCTTTCAAATCCAAAAACTTAGTTTTTACAACAAGACCATTAGAACTTTTACATATAAATTTTTTTGAACCAAATAGGGTTGCTTCTTTAAGAGGAAACATTACGCACATGTAATCATGATGATTACTCTAGATTCACTTGGGTATTCTTCTTAGATAGCAAAAGCAACACATTTAAAACATATGAAAAATACTAAAAAATGATTCAAAATGAAATTGAGTACAAAATTGTGAAAATTAGGAGTGATCAAGGTGGAGAGTTTGTGAACAAAGACTTTGAAAATCTTTGTGATGAGACTGATTATTCTCACAATTTTTCTGCACCTAGAACCCTATAACAAAATAGAGTTGCCTAAAGAAAAAATAGAACCTTACAAGTAATGGGTAAAATAATACTAAGTGAATATAACCTACCCTAATACTTTTTAGTTGAGGCTATAAACACCGCATGTCACATAACAAAAGGGTTCTAATTAGAAAAATATTGAACAAAACTCCACATGAACTAATCTTTCAAAGAAAACCCAAGATTAAATACTTTGAAGTATTTAGATGCAATTGTTATATTATTAATACTAAAAACAATCTTGGAAAATTTAAGCCAAAATCCAATCTATGAATATTTTTAGGATACTTCTCCAAAAGCAAAGCCTATAGAGTTTTCAATAGAAGAACTCAAGTCGTGGAAGAAATCGTGCATGTCACATTTGATGAATTTGACCCTAACTTGGCTAAATTAATTGCAAAAGAAAAAGAGAGTGAATTGGAAATAAGTGAAAATTTTGGAAAACTTGAACTTAAATGACAATTTCATAGAAAATGAAAAGAGAATTGTAGAAGAAGAGGAAAACCCTAAAGAACTTCCCAAAGCATAGAGATATGCATCTAACCATCCAAAAGAGTTAATAATAAGATATCCCTCGCAAGGGGTCAAAACTAGAAGAAGGGTAAAAGAGATGGATGAAAATCTAGAAGAAATTCAAATTTTAGCTTTTGTTTCTCAAATCGAGCCAAAATAAGTTGAAGAAGCCCTAGAAAATGAAAATTGATTAGTGGCCGTGCAAGATGAATTAAATCAATTCCAAAGAAATGAAGTTTGGACATTAGTATCTAGACCTAATAATTATCCAATTGTAGGTATAAAATAGGTGTTTAGAAACAAACTTGATGAGAATGGAAATATCTCTCGAAATAAGGATATATTAGTGACACAAGGATATAGTAAAGAAGAAGGAATTGACTATAATGAAACACATGCTTCCGTAGCTAGATTAGAAGCCATTAGAGTTCTCTTAACCTTTGCATGTTATAAAAACTTTAAACTTTATCAAATGGATGTCAAAAGTGCATTTTTAAATGGCTTTATAAATGAAGAAATTTATGTAGAACAACCTCATGAATTTGAAAACTATAAATTTCAAAATCATGTTTACGAACTCACTGAGGCACTCTTTGGTTTAAAACAAGTACCTAGAGCTTGGTACGAAAGACTTAGTAAATTTTTGCTAAAACATAACTTTATGAGAGAGTGTGTTGATACTAAGTTTTTTATTAAAACCAAAGATGATGATATTTTATTAGTTCAAATTTATGTTAATGATATCATCTTTTGAAGCACAAATGAGTCATTGTGCATTGAATTTTCAAATCTAAATTTCTTTTTAGGACTTCAAATTAAACAAACAAATGATGAAATTTATATCTCCCAATCAAAATACATCAAAGAATTATTAAGAAAATTTGACATGATAGAGGGCAAATCCATTCAAACTCCTATGAGCACTTCTACTTTATTAGATAAGGATGAAATAGAAAAAAATGTAGATCAAAAGCTGTATAGAGGCATGACAGGATTACTACTTTATTTGACCGCCTTTACACCCGACATACTCTATGGAGTGTGTGTATATGCTAGGTTTCAATCCAATCCCAAGGAATCACACCTTATAGCGGTAAAACAAATTTTTAGGTATTTAAGAGTTGCACCTAACTTAAGATTATTTTATCTAAGGGATGGAGAGTTTAGCTTGAATGGCTATTCGAATGCCGACTATGAAGGATGCAAAGTTGATAGAAAAAGTACAAATAGTACTTATTACTTCCTTGGAAATGTACTAGTATCATTGTTTAGCAAGAAACAAAACACGGTTGCACTTTCTACTACTGAAGCAGAATACATATCCGTAGATAATTGTTGTGCACAACTATTATGGATTAAACATCAATTGCAAGATTATGGATTAGATTTTAGTTAAATTTTGATCTTATATGATAACACAAGTGCCATAAACTTGACTAAAAATCTTGTTCATCACCCTAGAACTAAACATATAAAAATCCATCACCATTTCATTAGAGATCATATTAGTAAATGAGATGTTTGCCTAGAGTATGTCAACACAAATCTTCAATTAGTAGACAACTTTACTAAGCCACTTGATAGGGATCGTTTTTGTGCAATTAGAAATGAATTAGGAATGATGAAAATTGATTGAATCATGTTTAAACTTATATATGTGTATGAAATTAGTTGGAAATCATCTTTAGAAGGATTCGGATCGATACTTTTATCACAAAGAATCAATACATTGAAAATGAATCGGTACGTCTTTGAGATGGTGTCGATACCCTTTCATATTATGACCTAAAATCGACACAACTCATAAATGTATCGATACTGAAATTCACTCTTAGTATGTATCGATACATTCCTCTTTCGGAACGATACTTTGGCTCTAATTAATGAAATGGCCAAGTGTACCTATTGAAATTCAAAGGTTCCATGAATAGTTACCAAACTTAAATGCGCATTAAAGAACGTGCTCGAATATCAATATATGTTCATCCTTCAACCAACATGTACCAATACATTCATCAAAAGTATCGATACTTGTACCTTTAAAAGGCAAAAGTATCGATATTTCTTCAAGAGAAATCGATACCTCTTTATAGATCTAAAAACAGATTGATACTTTAATTAAAAGTATCAATACCTACAAGTGATTTCACGTCTAAATAGGGCAAAACCGAATTTTTTTTTCACTTATTCTAAACCCTAGCATTCTGAAATCAAAAATTCTAACTCTCTGAATCTCTCAAACTCGAAAATGCCTAAGACAAAGAATCCAAAATTTAAACACAACAAGAGACCTAGGATGACTGAACCTTTATCCTCCAACCTAGATTTCCAAAACCGAGAGGTAGAGGATCGATACATCTCTCTCTTTCTCAACCGAAAAGTGCGTCCTGGCCGAGTTCTTGATTTCAATCTTTTACTCTTCATCAAATTTCCATACTTGAAAACATTCGAAGATTTTGGATGGGTTGACTACCTCAGCCTATGGGGGAAATGTTTTAACAGCCTTGTCAAAATGTTTTATTCAAATCTGGATGTGAAAACCCTCACACAGTGAATGCAAGAAAGACAGAATTCACAAGCTTCATACGAGGACATTCCTTCCAAGTGAATGCCGGTGTTCTGTCTCGCATAACTCATGTACCTGAAGGGGGCATCTCTTATCCAGCTAGTGTATTTCAACCCCTCGTAGCATGCAAAGTAATTTTCAAAGATCCGGACATGACGAAAGTGGATAACAAGCCACTTCGTTTGGGCATTCACTAGCGCATTCTTCACTTGATTATCTATTACAATCTCAACGCTTATTATGGAGGGTACTTGGAGATGACATATGAGGATAGGTGGTGGAAGCAAAGTATCATGGAGTGAAAGTGGTTTGATTTGATTTCATAGATTTTAAATGCAACAGTAAGGACAACCATGTCAAAAGATAGCCACCTCAACTATGGATATGTAATTTTCGCCATCATTTGCAAGAGTTCGTCCTGGATTTATGCTAAGACAGACACTATTGAGCCACCAGATGTTGCTACTCTATCGGAGACCACACTTCGGCATATCCATTATAAGCAAAGAGCGGAATGAGAGTGGATGCATTAGCTCGTTACAAACACATGCACAAAAAGGGTCAAGATGAACCACAGGAGCAACCGCCCATTAAGCTTGTACTTCCACTAGCAGACGATCTACCGGCACCGATAAATGTACTTGAGACTACAGCCCTGACAACTCCAAACTCATAATCACTTCCATGGACCGCACTATTGTCCATATCGAAGGACATAAGAGCTAAGATGATACAAATGGAAGAGCGGGTAGACACTTCGATGAGCAGCTCACAAGAATTAAATCCATGGTCACCACCCAAATGCACAAGATTGAAGAGCAACTTGGTTGGACTGATCAAGGCATTACTTAGTTTGGGCGGTTTTGACTTCAATTTCAAAACGAATCTAGGCGATTCATTCAGAGCTTAGCCAAAGCCTCTACGCCTACACCGCAATATCGCAAACCTACAGCCTCTTCTTCTAGACCTCGACCTCCTCCCCATGCCTCACAACCAAGCTCCTCCTATCTGATCCAATTAGACGTTAATAGTGATAGTTCAGACGATGTTGTGCTAGGTTGTTTGTAGTTATTTTTAGGTTATGTCCTTATCTATCCAATGTTAGTGTTTTCCGATTCTATGAACTTACATTGTCTTATTGATGAAATGAGAACTAAAATTTCCATGACTTCCTTGTGGTTTTCTATTTTGACTTTTGTTTAATTATTTGTGTTTTTTTAATTTCCTTCTTTGACTGCTGACTTATTTTGTCATTATAAAAAAAGGGAACATTAATGATATCATAATATATAATAATATGCTTTTGATGATAACTGAACTCATTGTAATGTTAAGTAAAATAATGATGATAAAATGAATTTAAGCATATTAGAATCAAGAAAAATTGCTTGTAATTGTGCTTATGATCTAACTAAACAAAAACTGTGAAAAGTGTGTCTTTAACTTTGCAAGATAGATACTTGAACCCAAAGGATCAGTACCTCAGTAAATCAACTCGATACCTCAACAAATCATATCAATACATTTATAAAAGATCAATAGTTGAAGGCAAAAGAGATCGATATCCTACAAGGCAGTAGCTTCTAATAGAATAACCAAGTAAAAAGGATCGATACCCAACCATAAAAAATCGATACGTTCAGAGAAGATCGATATTCAGAATTCAAAGTATTGATACATGTCAATTCTAGAGAGTTGCAAAATAATTACAGAGCAGACAAGATCGATCCTTCAGTTCAAGGAGATCGATACATGTCAATTTTAGAGAGTTGCAAAATAATTATGGAGCAGACTAGATCGATACTTAAGTTTAAGGAGATCGATACATGTCAATTCCAAAGAGTTGCAAAATAATTATGAAGCAGACCAGATCCATACCAAGATAGAGGAGATTAATACACTTCAATTCTAGAGAGTTAGAATTAATTACAAAGTGAACCAGGTCGATACATAAAGGTAAACAGATCGATACTCAGGACTCAAATTCAATTTTCGCACAAACAGATCAATATTTCTTGCCAATTTACAGTTCAACGGTAACTTCTGCAACACTTATGACAGACATTAAATGCACCAAATCAAGCCGTTGGACGAAATAGTCTTCATAAAAAGAATGAACATAAATAGAAGACAAAAAGACAAAGGGAATATAGAGCTTATTTTAAACAAAGTGCAAAGCATTCTCAAGACCATTCTCAACATGAATAGTATGTTTCTCTCACTACTGTAAAATTTTCATTTCTTCTTGTAAGAGAAATTTTCTTTATACGAGCATATTGATACATTTGCTCTATTATAAGAGCTCACAAACAGAATTATCTTTATGAAATTGTATTGGGTTCATCTTCATTTGAAGTTAAAGAAGATTGTATTAGATTATTCTTCACCTGAGAGAAAGTAAGTGTACAGTTGTCCTTTACCTTAGAAAAAGTTTTAGTGGATTTCACTTTACCCAAAAAAACATGAAAATAGTAGAACATCAGTCGTGATCCATAACTGAGAGAGTGAACGTAGGCCAAGCATTGCCGAACCTCTATAAACTATGTGTTTATTTTCTCTCTTTACTATTTTATTTGTTGTACTACATTGCATTTATTTTAAGATTTTAATTTTTTAAAATCTCAATTCACCCCTATCTTAGGTGTTGTCAACTGGGCTAACATTAACCTGGTTGTATGAGGCCTTAGGACGTAAGCCCCCACGTTGCCATGAGGAGTGTTCAAGGGGGAATTCTTCCTTAGAGGAAGGTCCATTCAAACTGGAAGACAGCCTACGTGCCTCCCGTGGAGTCAATAGAAGGACCTTCTACTGAGCCTACAAAGGTTAACTCTACTGAGCTGGTTAAAGTCTCCTCTGCTTAGGCAACTAAATATACCCAGGTTTCGTGCCGAACTGATCTATTATTTTCCTGAACTGGTTGACCAGTTTCGTTTCTTCCCACGATATGGCTACCGATAAACCGTTTCCATGAACTAGTAAATCGAATCCGTTTTTCCCCCCTCCGGTCAATCGATTCCCCATTTTCCCAAATTAGTTTCTACCGATCAACCGATTCCTACATCTGGTCTACATATTCTGCTTTTCTTTGTTTCCTATTCTGTCGGTTGACCGATTCCTTCATTCAATCGACCAATTCTATGTTTCTATGGGCCTAGAATCATCAACCCTCGATTAACCGACTCCAAGAACCAAATCTTTATGCAAATCACTAAATGCATAAGCATTCGGAAACATATAAAAATCTAACTTATACTAATCTAGTTTAATCAATACATTCATTATACTTATATCATGAGTTTACTTAAGTCACCTAAGCCTCGTTAATGGTTAAGTAATCATGAATAATGCATGTGTAAAAATGAATATCATTACAATAACTATTTTACCCCTATGTTCGAAGAATAGGGTTTACATAAACGGTTTTAAAACCAAAAGAAATATGGATAAAGGCCTATGATAATTTGTCAAATTACAACTCTCAGGCTTTAAATGCAAACTTCAATGTTGTAGACTTGAATTAATTCAAGTTAATTTCGACTTGTGAATCTGCAAAGAGAGCGTAGGATATTCTTCAAGTTACCCATGAGAGAACTTCTATAATAAAATGTTCTAAACTTCAAATGCCTGCTTCTATATTTAAAACTCTTAGAATAGAAGATGATGAATTGCTTGTTGATTTTAATTTTAAATTAAATGATAATGCTAATGAATCTTATGCTTTAGGTGCTGAGTATTTAAAAATCAAACTCGTAAGGAAATTATTATGGTCACTTGTAAAAAAGGTTCAAGAAAAAGTCACGGCAATTGAAAAAAGTAAAGACATTGATTTAATGAAGGTTAAAAAATTGATAGGTTCCCTTAGAATATTCTAAATGAAATTGAAGCAACGAAAGAATGAGAAAAGCATAACCTTTCAAGCTGAAGCAAAACACCCTAAAGATGAAGAAAATTCAAACATTGATGATTCTAAAGTAATTATTTTTCTCACAAAAAGTTTCAAAAATTTTTTGAAAAATATAGGACACAAGAATAAGCTAATCTCCATATTTCCTTCAAAAGTTAAGTCTTCTTTCAACCTTTTTGAGAATAACAAAGATATCAAATGTAGGGAATGTAAATTATTTGGACATATACAAGCCGAATGTACCAATACACTCAAGAAGAAATCAAAGATCATGAATATCACTAGAAGTGATGATGAATTAGAAGTGAAAACTTCAGAAAATGTAAGTAATCACATTACTTTTAATGTTTACTCATATTCTCGAAAGGATAAAAAAGTGCAAGTATCCAGTTCTGTTGTAACAGAATCAACAGATGTTTGTTTGAACAAAACAAAAAAAATAACTGACTCTGAAATTGGTTTTTGTGAAAATGATTTTGATGAAAGTGATGATGAGGATGAGCTAGACATGGAGGCCATACGGGCTTCTTATGAATTGATGTTCAACAAATGGATAAAAGTGTGTAAACGTAACAAATCTTTGAAAAAGCAAGTTGGAAGTCTCTTGAATGAACAATTTGAAGCAAAGTGAATGATGAACACAATGAAGACTCATCGCTAAGAAAGATAAAAGGATAAGCAAAGTAGAATATGAGCTAGAGTATACTCAGAAGACTTTGAAGATGCTGAATCCACGTGCGTCAAAACTTGATCACATTTTGACCTTAGAAAAACAATGCAGCGATCATCAAGAACTTAGCTATCTTGGTGAAAACCCATCTATTTCCAAAACAATGTTTGTTAAGGTTTCATATGTTGATTTCAGACTTTCTAGCATGAAAAGTCATATACTCAGAGGTAAGACCAAAATGTTTGTTCTTACTTGTCATTTTTCCAACATTAAAGGTCACATACGACCTAACTGCTTTAAATTTCTGAAATTCTTGAAAATAAAATGAAATCAAAATCTAAGACTTTTCAAAGAATTAGAAATATATCGGTAAAGAAATCATAAATTAATTATTTTGTTGCTTATACATCTCTAAAAACTTGTGCTACTAACTCTTGGTATTTTAACAGTAGATGTTCTAAACGTATTATAGGAAACTGTGAAAGCTTGATGGATTATGAAAATTGTTTTGAAGGACATGTGACATTTGGTGATGATGCTAAATGACAAATCATAGGAAAAGGGACACTCAATGTTTAAGAATTACTGAAACTGAAAAATGTATTTCATGTTAAAAATCTTAAAGCAAATTTGATTAGTATTAATCAAATTTGTGATGATAATTTTTATGTAAAATTTACACAAGAAAAATGTCAAGTGTTTGATAAAATTGAGAATTGTGTTTTGAAATGATCTAAATTATCTTACAATTGCTATATTTTGACACATCTACTCACTTGTCACAAAATAAATTTTGATAACATAGAAATATGGCATCAAAATCTTGAGAATTTAAATTGTCAGAATCTAACCAAGTTTGTGAATACAGGTGTTGTTCGTGACATTCCAAAACTCAACAAAAAAACCACCTAGAGTTTATAGTTCGTGTCAACTTGAAAAGCAACTTAAGTCCAAACACAAAGAAGTTCAACATACCGTCACATCCAAGGTACTTCAATTGCTTCACATTGACCGCATGAGTCATATTCAGGTAAAAGGAAAAGAGGAACAAATTATTCACAAGAGGAAAGAGACACAAGTATCATTAACAAGAGTCAATATCAAATTCGAACTGAAAATAAAGATACTGAAAATCATGAAAAATTTGGCTCCCTATTTGTTGTGAAAGAAATTAAAGACGTTGTTGCAACAAAAACTATAGAACATAATAAAATGGAATCTAAATGCGAATTAGGTATGCAACTTAGTGACTCATCCAAATTAGATCACTTCATTACATATCAAATCAGAAGAGAACAATCTTTTAAAGTGAAGAAAAATAATCCCTATGATCTCATAATAGGAAGTTGTTCAAAATTATTGGGGATGAAACAAATGCTTGAGAATTACGGTATTATACAGATTTCTTAACTATTTATTGTGATAATTTGAGTGCAATAAATATTTCTAAAAATCTTGTGCAACATTCTAAAATAAAGCATATTGATATTAGACATCATTTTATTAGAGATTTGGTAGAAAGTAAAATTGTCACCTTAAAGCATCTGAAAATCGAGAAAGAACTTGCTGATATTTTTACCTAACCTCTTGATGCATCTAGATTTGTCTCATTGAGAAAAGTCGTAAGTGTGTGCTCCATATAATTCTCAAAATTCATTGTCTTTAACTTTCTTGAAGAGAATTTATGTATTGCATGGTTTAAAATTTTCAATTTAATGTGAGAACTTCGTTATTTAAGCTTGAATGTTATGTATCATGACTTAAAATAGACAAATCTTGAGCTCATTTTGTTTTATGCACTTTCATGATTGATTGCTTGATTCTGAATTAGTTTCTGAGATTGATATAATTCTAGGAAAAATGATAGCTTGAGCCATGATTGTTTGCCTAAATTTTTATCTCAAAATATCCACATCTGTGCATACTTTATAATCAGAAAAAACTATCTACATTGTTGTGTGAAGCTATCCATGAGTAATCTGGGCCTATGTATCACAAACATGTAAATGATGATCTACCATAAGAAGATGAATGCCTCAATGATAGAGTGAAAACTACTGATTGTTGAAAAATAAAAATGAATGAATAGAAAAAGAAAAAAAGCAGTAACAAGAAAAAATTAGTACTACAAATTATATGTGCATTATTTTTAATGGATGAGTTTGAGATCAAGATGATAAGACACATTTTGAAATTGATTAAATTAAAGAAGAATTTAGAATTGATCTTTGCACATACACACATTTATGTTCAAGAATTATGTTTATTTGATATTATGATGCAAAGTACTAGAGTTTTAATGATAATTGTTCATGCATCTTGAATTGAGGAAAAATTTAGAAAATCATATAGATATGAAAATTTCACTTTTTGGAGTTCAAATTTTTTATTTTTGATATTTAATTTTTCATGAGAATAATGGATTTAATTGATCAATATTTTCAAATGTATGCTATATTGCTAGTTTGCATTTTTATGAGTGGGCTTTTTGGATGAAATTGATTTTTTTTTTTTATGCTGATATTTTGAAAAATATGATTGATGGATCTGTATGTAATGATGAGAAATTTTTTGGGCCAAATCATAATTTCTAACTTGTTCCCATTGATATGGTTTTGTAAGGTTTTAAATGAATTTTTAGGTCTTAGTTGAATTAATCAAAATTAATTGCAAAAAGGTTCAATTGATATTTGTCAGCTTTGATTTAAATTGTAATTTTTTAGCTTGTGTTTAACCTAATCACTGTTTTTCTTATGTGTTTTTCTATTTTCTTGTTGGAACATAAATGGTAAGGAGACAGAACAACCTATTGAAATTTAAGGTTGTCGAGATCTCTAAAGATGTTGCTAGCGAGTCTCCTTCGCCACCATCGATTTGCCAAGATGGTCCTTCCATAAACTACAGAGTAATTATACTATTCGCTCCAATGACCAATCAAGGATACCAGTTCCTCCATCGACCCTCACTGATATAATGTCGTTTGATTTCGATAAAGAAAGAATTCTAGAAATTGACATTACATCACAGTCGGTTAAAGCTTCTATTTCGACTTCCCAACATCGAAAAGCGAAAGTGACATAATATGCCTACACCGCCTACAACATCATCTAAACATAGGGTATAGATTCTAAGGATGAAAATGATCTAGATGACAATGCAACACCTCCACCACCTGTTATAACATAACCAAATCTCATGTAGACATTGATTCTAATATTAGGTCATAGCCTAATTCTTTCTTTGCTACTCTTTCTATTCAACACAAAAGAAAAGGTAAACAAGTACTCGCGCACTCTTAACTTAATGTTTCCAATTCTTTTTCAGAGAGATTCTATAATGTGGATAGTCAAAATTTGTGGTCTACTATAAATGGAGGAAAATTTCTATGTGAGAGGGTAGTTAAGTTAGAACAATTCAAAGAATGTTAATGCTTTTGACCTGAGAGCATTGCTTCCGACCCGAGAACAATGCTTTCAACTCAAGAACAATGCTCCTAACTTGAGGGCAATGCGCTAACCCGAGAATAATACTCCTGACCTGAGAGTAATGATTCTGGCCAGAGAACATTGCTCTTAACCTGAGAACAATACATTTGACCCCAACAGTATACTCCCAACCCCGATTCCGACCTGAATTGTATGTCAAACTTTAAAACGTAATAACTTTTGGATCTAAAAAGATTTAGAAGGCATACAAGATATCACCGGAAAGCTCTTTTCAAGCTCTATAACATGATTACTAAGGTTTACCTGATTATGGTCATGTTTGAGTTTAAAAAGTCAATACACAGTTCATAGGCATATATATGACAAATACCCATCATGCATACATGCATCAATTAAGGGATTGTACAAGTGTGAATGGAATTGAATGTTAATAATATTCAACATGTATTATTTAGGCATCGAGAACCTGAGAGAAGGACCTAGTAGGCACTAAGATCAATAGTGAAAGTGATTACCCTTCTATTGTTGTGAGCAAATTTATACATACATGAATATTATATTGATATATGTATGTTATACATATATGTATTGCTTGTGTGTTAAAACAAGCGATTTTATTGTTAAAGTGAAACTTGAAATAAATATGTTTTTATGTGTTTATAAAATATTTAAATTGATATTAGGAAGGTTTGATTATTTGGTCTGCTATTAAATGTTATTAGTTATACATGCTGAAATGGCCAAGGAGGCTGGATTTGTTTTATATGATTTGAAATCATGTATATCGGTGATGAGGCCGGGAAGGCCAAATATTGTTATATGGCCAGTGGGCCTGTTTTTACTGTATATACAAGGAGGTAGCCTATGGACGAACCTATAAGAGACCACATAGGTAAGTGGAGCCACAGTAGGGCTGATATAAGGGAGAAAGGCTATGGCAAGCCCACTGTATGCCGTGCACATATGTGCGGTTATAGATACCCTAAGAAAAGTCCTGGCAGCTTGATAAGGATATCTTGAATTTGACAGTTATAATAAGAACAATCACTTGTGTCACCAAGCGACTACTCAGGACCAACATCAATGAGATGGGCGGCATTTTTATAAATTCATGCTTTACCTTAATAAAATGATTTTGTAAAGTATGACAAATGATTTTCTATTTTATAAGAATGCATTGCATATGATTTTATGCATGAAAGTCTCATTGATGGTTTTGATGTTACCTCGACCAAGGTAGCAATAAAGAAAGTATGGCTAGACTGATTTGGATTATTTTAAATTGTTTGCAGACCAAATGAAATGATTATTTTATTTGGTGAAAATGTGTATATATATATATACTTATGAGAACATGGAAATGAATCTCAATATATGAAATTAAGAAATGCGTTTGTATTATGTGTATATGTGTGTATTATATTTACTCACTAAGTATAGTTGTATACTCATTCCTTACTCTTATATCTTTTAGGTTAAGTGCACTAGTATTTGTTAGACTAATAGTAGCAGTAGAAAACCTATAATGCTTTGAATATTATTCATTTTGTATACAATTATTAATGTAGGTATTTATCTAACACTAATTAATAAGTGTTAAATTAAGATTTGCAGATTTTTCTAGTCAAATATTTTCAATCACTGTCAATATATTATATTATGGTCATTATGTCTTCAGGGAAAAAAAAATGAATGACTATATAAATATAATTGTACAAGCTAAATAAAATCAAGCAGCTATCATTCGAATACTTTTTTCCTCTTTTAACTTCCAGAAGTTATAATCATTTTTAATATATACCTGTAGTCGTGTAGGCAATGTGCAGTTTGAATTTGTTTGATAGGGCCAACACTAATATATATGAAGTTATAAATGATATTAACTTTTAATATTCAAATATATTTTCTCTATTTTTATTTATATTTTAAAAATTAATTTGATTTTTTTATAATATATTTTTGTAGATAATATTACACAAAACATTATTAAGTAACTAAATGACAAATATGGAAGAATTTTATTCCACCTAGATTTTCAATGCTCCATTAGCGACTCATTCAATATAAGCTTCCTACATATGCTAATATTCAATGCCAAGGTGTCATCTTAGTTTCAACCTAAAGACTATGAATCATATTTTCGTTGATTGCATTGCACATTGAGAAGCTATTGTTAAAAAACCTTTTAGCCCGCCCATAATTGTATAACTTATGGCTCACAGCTACTTCTTTTTTATATTTCAGTGTCTTGGCAATGGAAAATCAAAAGTCATGATTTTCAAGATAAATACATATTCCGATTCATACGAAGAATAAAGTTTTGACAAAATATACATCATTTGTTTTTTTCTAGTAAATGATATTCTACAATAATTCATAGTATTAAAACAAACAAATCGGGCTGGTCATACTTTACAAAATCATTTAATTAAAGTAAAATATGAATTTATAAAAACACCGCCCGTCTCACTGATGTTGGCCCCGAGTAGTCACTTGGTGATATAGTGACTATCCTTGTAATTACCGTCAAATTAAATATAGCCCTATCAAGTTGCCAGGAATTTCCAAAAGGTATCTAAATCTGCACATTAGTGCAAGGCATATAGTGAGCTTGCCATGAACTTTCTCCCTTCTATTAGCCTCACTGCGGCTCCATTCACTTATGTGGCCTCTTAATAGAACCATCCATAGGTTACCTCCTTATAGTTACAGTTAATAAACAGGCTTACTGGCCATATAACAATATCCAGTCTTGCTGGCCTCATCAATAATAGACATGCATAATACAAATCATTTCCAAATAATGATTAAAAATCATACAAAACAATCAGGCCTCCCCTGCCATTTCAGTATTTATAACAAATCTTTTTTTTACAGCAGACCAATAAACACATTATCCCAATATCAATATGAAGCACATGAAAACATATTCATTTCAAGGTCCATTTTTACAATAAAATCGCTTGTTTAACACACAATCATACATATATATAACAAACATATATTTACATATTCATGTATGTATACATTTACTCACAACAAGGAGAGGGTAACCACTCACAACAAGGAGAGGGTAACCACTCACAACAAAGGGAGGGTAACCACTCCCACTAAGGGTCCTCGAAACCTAATACCACACATGCATATAATTATGATTTCTACTATTTAAATCATTATACTTAAATGCATTAAATGCAATGCTTGTGAAAAACATGGCTAAAATCCTTTAGTTGAACATTACACATTGTTTGAGACTTAACTAATGGAGTTCATTTATCCAATTTTTAACAATGAAATCCATGACCAACTTATTTCAAATTCTCATTTCCGTCTAAGCAAATTGTTTAGATTAAAGTCCTATAGAAACAAAACTATTTTATATTAAAGTTACTATAGCAAATAGGTATTATTTAGATCAAAATTATTGTAGTACATTCAAATTCATTGTAGCACCGAGAGAAAAATACTCCGAATCTTCCAAACAAACACTTCAATTAATGCAAAATCAACTCAATCTTACATTTCTTACGCAAAATCAACACAATCTGACATTTTCTACACAAAATCTAATTTAAATTTCCTAAAAGAATAGTAGCCCAAAATTCAAATCATATTCAAAATCTAAAAATCAAGCTTCTAACAGGTTAATAAGTTTACTGGTAACTTGTAGAAGTCCTTAGAAATCTTTAATTGCTAATTAAACTAAAAATTTTCAATTTTCTTCAAAACCTAATTTTTCTTCCTATTTCCCTTTACTGTTTCTAGTCCAAATTGACACCAAATCAAAGACAGAAGGATGGATAATCACTTAGCAACCAAAATTTGAAAGAAAACAGAAATAATTTGAAGCGATTTGGCCGGAATCGAGAGAGAGATAGAGAGAAATAAGTTTTTATTTTTAGAGAGAGAAAAATGAATAATGGGTGAAAAATGGTGAAGAGAGAGAGAGAGAGAGAGAAGAGTGAGTTTGTATAGAAATAGGAAAAAAGACCTAAATGCCCTTAATAAGTTTTAAAATTCTAAAACTGCCCCACCAAATTTAAAATTACTGAAATTCCTTTGTCATTAAAATTTTGATTAACAATTACTCGAACAAATTATGTTTACCTTTCTACGTAAACCTAATTTATGCTAAGCCTATAATACCTAATATACTTAATCTCATACCATGAGCTGATTTAAGCTCAACTAAGCATCGATAATGTGTCAATTAATCATTAACTATGTATGTGTGAAAATAATTATCATACAATAACTACTTTAACCTTATGATAAGACTAGTCAAACTCGCTCATTCTATATTCTTTCGGGATTATTGAAATTGATTAAATTAAATAAGAATGTTGAATTGATCTTTGCACAAACACACATTTATGTTCAAGAATTATGTTTATTTGATATTATGATGCAAAGTACTAGAGTTCTAATGATGATTATTTATGCATATTGAATTGAGAAAAAATTTAGAAAATCATGTTGATATGAAAAATTCACCTTTTGAAATTCAAATTTTTTATTTTTCAATATTTAATTTAAATGAGAATAGTGGATTTAATTGATCAATATTTTCAAATGTATGCTATATTGCTAGTTTGCATTTTTGTGAGTGGTCTTTTTGGTTGAAATTGATTTTTTTTATGATGATATTTGGAAAAATATGATTGATGGATTTGTTTGTAATGATGAGAATTTTTAGGCCAATTTGTAATTTCTAACTTTTTCTCGTGGGTATGATTTTGTAAGGTTTTTAATGAATTTTTGGATCTTTATTGAATTAATCAAAATTAAGTGCAGGGGTTCAAATGATATTTGTCAGCTTTGAATTAAATTGAGATTTTTTGGCTTGTGTTTAACCTAATCATCATTTTTCTTCTTCTATGTTTTTCTATTTTCTTGTTCGGACATAAATAGTGAGGACACGCAACAATCCATTGAAATTTAAGGTTGTCGAGACCTCTAAAGATGCTGCTAGCGAGTCTTCTTCGCCACCGTCAATTTACCAAGATTGTTTTCATGTAAACTACAGAGTAATCCTACTACTCGCTCCAACAACCAATCATGGATACCAGCTTCTCTACCGACCCTCACCGATATAATGTCATTTGATTTCGATGAAGAAATAATTCCAGAAATTGACATTACATTATAGCTAGTTAAACTTCTATTTTGACTTCATAACGTCGAAAACGAAAGTGACGAAGTGGTGTAATACTTCTACACCGCCTACGACATCATCTAAACTTAGGGTATCATATTCTAAAGATGAAAGATGATCCAGATGACAATGCAATACATCTACCACCTGTTACAATATAATAGAATCTCATGTGGACATTAATTCTAATGACAAGCCAGAACTCAATTCTCTCGTTGTCATTCCTTCTATTCAACACAAAAGAAAAGGCAAATAGGTACTCTCGCACTCTTAACTTGATGTTTCCAATGCTTTTTCATAGAGATTTTATAATATGGATAGTCAAAATTTATGGTCTACTATAAAAGGAAGAAAATTTCTATGTGAGAGGATAGTTTAGTTAGAACAATTCAGAGAATGTTATGTGATGGAAGTATTGATGAAAAGAAACTTACTTGGGAGTGTTGCTCACAATCAATAAGGGACATCCTTTTGATTTGGGCCGACATATATTTTCTATTATAATCTTCCATGCAGGTAGAAAGCTTATGAGGAATGCTCTCCCATTCCTATCATTGATTTATTGATTATTAATAGATCAACACAATATCAAAACTAAATCTGAAAGTTTGTTTCTTGCTCCAAGATTTTTGGGCATATCAAAGAAGTTTCTTCAAGATCGTACATCTTCATAACCTAAGAGGGAATAGTAATGCATTTCAACTGCTTCTATAGCTCAAAGTCCCTCAGCAGCAAATAAGACATGGCAAGCATTTGTGCATACAAAGTTTCATAAAATTAATGCAAGATAGAGGTTATTCTTAAGCAACATTCTGAGACTATACAACATTTCATTCGCATTGAGAACCTCCTAGTCACTCGAGTTTCAACAACAGATCTTGCTACTTCTATTCCACATTCATAATTTGCAACTCAAGTTCTATCTGTTGCAACAGCTTCTATTCCAATTGCCTCTGCCTTTGTTGTAACATTATAGCCCCTTGTTGCTAACATACTAAAATCAAGTTCAGTTGGTTTTCTAAA
>JAXCLQ010071329.1:51402-65877 GCA_035584115.1 Cedrela odorata
GAATAATGCTCCTGACCTGAGAGCATTGTTTTTGACCAAAAAATAATACTCCTGACCTGAGATCATTGCTTTTGACCCGAGAATAATCCTTCTGACCTAAAAGCATTACTTTCAACCCGAGAACAATGCTCTTGACCTGAGAACATTACTTCTGATCCGAGAATAATGCTCCAAACCTAAGAGTATTGTTTCTGACCCGACAATAATACTTCTAACATGAGAGCATTGCTTTCGGCCCAAGAATAATTCTCTTGACCTAAGAGTATTGCTTCTAACCTAAGAACAATGCTCTTAACTTGATAGCATTGCTTCTAACTCAAGAATAATGTTCCTGACCTAATAGTAATGCTTCTGACCCGAGAACAATGCTCTTGACTTGAAAGTAATGCTTCTAACCTTAAAATAACACTCCTGACCTAAAGTAATACTTCTGACTAAAGAACACTGCTCTTGACTTGAGAACAATACATTTGACCCCAGCAATATACTTCTGACCCCGATTCCGACCCAAATTGTATGTCAAACTTTAAAAGGTCATAACTTTGGATCCATAAAGAGTTAGAGGACATACAAGATATCACCAGAAAGCTCTTTTCGAGCTCTATAATGTGATTGCTAAAGTTAACCGATTAACTTGATAGGAATTTCTTGAATTTGACAGTTATGACAAGGACAGTTGCTCGTGTTACCAAGCAACTACTTGGGGCCAATATCAGCGAGATGGGCGGTGTTTTTATAAATTCATGTTTTACCTTAATAAAATGATTTTATAAAGCATGAGAAATGATTTTCTATTTTATAAGAATGCATTGCATATGATTTTATGAATGAAAGACTCACTGATGGTTTTGATGTTACCTAGGCCAAAGTAGTAATTAAGAAAGTATAGCCAACCCGATTTAGATTATTTGAAACTGTTTGCAGGCCAAATGAATTGTTTATGATTATTTTATTTGGTGAAAATGCACAAACACACACACACACACACACACACACACACACACACATATATATATATATACTTTTGAGTACATGGAAATGAATCTAAATATTTAAAATTAAGAAATGCATGTGCATGTATATATATATATATATATATGTGTGTATTATATTTACTCACTGAATATAGTTATATTCTCATCCCTCATCCTTACAGCTTTCAGGTTAGGCACCCTAGTACTCGTCGGACTAGTAATAGCAGTAGAGAACCTACAACGCTTTGAGTAAGTTTTCTTTCTTGACTCACATATATACTTTCAGTCTACTAGATATATGTATTTACTTAGAGATATTTTTATTTGGAAATTGTAAGGTATTTGTAAACTAAATGTGTCATGCCCGAACCCTAGGGTCCGTCTGTGACAATCGCCATAGACCCTTCTGATACACCCTCTATGCCTATAAAATATCAAAAGAGCTTGTAAGGCTTGCCTGTAAATCTTAAAATCCTGAAAACAATTTATATATATATATATAATTCTCATCCACCGGATCATCAACAATAAAGAATTGATCTCCGTAATCAATTCATCCACAACATAATTGATTAATATCAATATCAATATCTGAAAGCTATAATTGTGAGAAGTGAATATAAAACTATACTCAGTGAGTAAATACAAACATACATATATACATACATGCACACACAGTTTCAAATTATGATATTGGGATTATTCTCAATGTGTCATGCTCAAAATACATACATACATTTCATGTACAATAACTGACAGTAAAACAGATTACTGGTCTGTATTTATTTTAAACATCCAAAATGAGCTGGCTATACTTTCTCGACTGTTACCTTGGCCAAGGTAACGTCGAGATCCATCACTAAGCCTGTTATGCATAAAATCATATGCAATGCATTCTGATAAATAATTATTCATTTCTTTGCTTGTAAAACATGCACTTATAAAATATTGCCCGTCTCACTGATGTTGGCACAGAGTAGTCACTTGGTGATGAAGTAACTATCCTCGTTATAACTGTCAATTGAGATCCCTATCAACCCGCTAGGACTTTCCATAGGTTTTCTAAAACCGTACCTAAGTGTACGGCACATAGTGGGTTTACCATGACTTATTCCCCCTTATACAGCTCCACTACGGCTCCATTCATCTATGTGGTCTCTCATAGGTTCATTTATAAGCTACCTCCCTATATATACAGTAAATAATAGACAAGCCTAAAGGCCATATCACAATGTCCGGCCTTAATAGCCTCATCACCAAAATATACATGCATTTAAACATTTCATTTTTCAAATAAAAAACATAACCATGTAAATCAAAACTCGGCCTCCTTGGCTAGTACATTTTCCAAATAATGTTCCCAACATAAATTCCAAATTCAGCCTTCTCAGCCATTACATGCATTTATATCAAATAAAACTGGTACAGTAAACCCTGATACAAAACCATCTCAATATCAATATAAAACAACAGTAAACATTTCATTTTCAATAATTTAACACATATACGTACTATAAATATCACATGTATTCTATTTACATAATTATATATGTATAAATATACTCAGAACTTAAGGAAAGGTAAACACTCCCATATGTGTCCTTATGCTCAGTCGGTCCTTCTTGCAGATTTTCTGAATCTAATATCACACATATATATTTCAAATAAATTTAACGTCCCCAAATGACTATACTTAATGCATTTAAATGACATACTTGTGGAAAATGTGACCAATTATTTTTAGTTAACACACGAAACTTCACGAGACTAATCTACCAACCATTTATCTGATTTCTAGCATTTGAAATCCCATGGCCATTGTCATTTCCAAATTTTGTATTACTCAACAAATTTCCAATATTTTCTCAAGTGCTAAAATTCAATACTAGTCAATAACCAATGCATATATTTCTAGTAACATACCCCTACGAGTTCAATTATCACTATACAACACAATTTTATATTTTCTACGTGAAATTAAACATAAATTTGGACATGAATAGTAAGCTCTAGATTTCTATTACTTCCAAAATATTAAAATCAAAACTATTATGGTTTAACAAGCATACCGTTGATTTATAAAAGCTCATAGAAACTCCAATTTGCTGTTTAAATGCAAAAACTCCAAATTGTATTCCAAATCTAAATTTCGTCAAACATTATTCTCGCCCTTTTTAGCTCAAATTGAGTTCTAAATCAAAGAGAATGTCATGAGGATATATTTGGTGGTGGTAATTTTGAAGAAAAATGGAAAATTTTGAGAGAAATTGAGAGGAGAGGGAGTGACGGTTTTAGAGAAAAAGAAGAGAGGATTTTGAATATTTTAGAGAGAATGAAGAATGAAGGGGACTGTTAAGGGCTAGGGTTTACATAAATAAATGGGGAAAAACCAAAAAGCCCTCAAAATTTTTGAAAAATCTTGAAAAACCATGATTTTTCAGCAAACCGGTCTACCGTTTCCTCCAACCGGTCAACGATTTACTTCTTTTTCCCACGACATCGGTTCTGGCGGTAGACCATTTCCCTAACCGGTCAACCGTTTACCCCAAAATTAGCTACTACTGGTCGACCATTTTCTCCCAACAGGTTGACCGTTTCCTTGTTTCCCAAACTTCGCTACTGCCAGTCCGCCGATTCCTCAATCCAGTCGACCGTTTCCTAAACTAAACACTGCCAGTCAAGATCGCTGATTGCGTCAGTATAGGGCATTATGCGAAAATTCAATATATGCTGAGTTTAACTTATTATTTCTTTTAATCTTTATACCATGAGTTAATTCCAATTGCCTAAGTCTTGGTTGTGTGTCAACTAACCATATATATATATATATATGCATGTGTAACATGAATGTCGTAAATTAACTATTCTACCCTTCTGTTCTCTGAACAAGGTTTAACAAAATGTTTACATGAATATTTATTGTTTTGTTCAACCCAAATGGAAAATGATATCACGCTCTAATCCACCTATACGAGTATGTAACAATCGCCACACAACCGTGAAATATACTTTCCACCAGTACTCCCACGATTGTGTAAGGCCTTCATATTTCAATCATGCAATTATATAAAATTTCAAATTTAATAAATCTGCATATAATATCTACACAAATACATAGATTAAATTCACAACATTTGCACTCATAACACATTTGTTATTTAAAATCCAAAAGCAATACATAGTTTATGGATTCCTACTACACCTCATATCAGTATATAACTGTGAAGACATTTAATACCTACAAGTGTCCTATACTCATACTCAGTAAAACTAAGTCCTAGGGAGTGGACTCGTGACTTCCTTGATGACAGTCTAATCTGAAAATATTTTTAAGGAAATAAAAGAATGAGTACAACTTAGTGAATAGATGGATAATATTAAATCTGAAAATTATAGAAACAATATAAGTAAAAGTATCAAGATTTTTATACAAAGAGTACAAGATATACATCATAATTTAAAATCAATTCATCAAAATTTAACCACATTAAAAATCATTTTTTTTAAACAATACTTATAGATGTTCAAAGAAGAACTCCTGGGCTTGCCTAGAAACTATCCCCTAAGATATTCACTAATGCGCTGCTGATAAATACTTTGAGACCCACTAATCAGTTAATTTACATCAATGCATAAAATTATTTAGCCCACTCATTAGTGTTGGCCTGGATAAGCAGATACGGTGCCAAATATTGCCTTATCCAGCCGCAACCTCTCCTTTGCCTCTTATTAGACAACGAAGGAGAAAATGATAACCTCTCCCTTACCCCTTTCCCGAGTAAATAAGGGCGAAAATGGTAACCTCTCCCTTACCCCTTTCTTGGGTAAGGGCGGAATCTGTGCATAGATGCATTCAACTGAACACTTACACCTAAATCTCAAACATGAAATCCACATACAATATTCATCTTTTACTTCACATATCAAATCAAATCAATTTTCCACAAGTCAACCATCCACAATAAAATTTGTAAATAATTCAAATTATTTTATAAAATTTACTCTTACTCATCACATATCAATTTCATATTTACAATGCATTCAAATTCCACAAAACTACAACACAATTTAACATTTAAACCATTTTTAAATTCTAAATATTGTTATAAAGCAATTTAGCATTTCAATCATTTTATTTTAAAATTCTGAAAAATATATCCATCTACTCACCTGTACGTTCGCAAATCCCCGACTCAAGGTGTCGGTATCGAATATTTAAGTCGTTGATCTACAATTATGCAATTTTTCGTTAGACTCTATATAATATAAGAAGCCTAATCAAATAAAATAAATATGTATGCATAATTTATCACCTAATAAAATAAATATGTATCTATAATTTATCACCTAATTAAAATATCTATGGAATAAAATTAGAATTTAGGCTAGAATTTTCTTCTATGAACTAAATACGCTCTACGCTTGCAACAACTGCACACCGCTCAAAATTGAAAATGTATTTTAACCTAAGTATTTGGTGACACACTCTATTATTAGTTTAGTTTATGCTGCACTTTACGGATTTAGGTTTCGACTTCGATAGCTTAAAAGTTAAGCCAAGTTTACGACATAAAGCTCATAAAAATAGGATATATCTTCGGCAGGACGTCCAATTTCAAAAATATTTTGGGATCTCGTTTCTTGTCAAAATGAGCTGATTTTTGGATATGTTATGCTCCTACGTGTCTAGTTTCTATGAATTTTTATGGAACTTAATTCTAATTTTGGATGTTCAAGTTATCAACGGTTTTCTTCCCAAAACTCAATAGGTCAAGACATTGTGCTATTTCATAACAGGGCAGTCCATTTTCGATTTTTACATTAAATTCACCCGATCACGAAAAATTATAATATTTAACTATGTCACTCATTATCGCTTCTAGTTTTGTCAAAATTTTGCAGTTTATAAATCGGAATCTTTTAATTTATTTTACATGCAAAATAGTACGCAAAGGTCATAGTTTTCAGCAAGCATAACATTACCTCACCAAATGCTATTTTGCCCCTTTTTATGCCAATTCCCTCCCTCATTTTCTAACACCATTTAGTCACAACAATTTGCACATAAATACACTTCAATTTTTTTATTTTCCAGCAGTCAAAACATCATCACTCCTTGATCATTTCAACACCCAATTTGATGCCACAATCCATTTCTATTCACAACAAAATTTTCAGCATCATTTCCCTTCAATTCACACCAATCACCACCTTTTTAACATCAACATATATTCATACACCCATGAATACATCATTCACACAATTTAAACATTTAAATCAACTCATAAAATTCGTATTTATAATTAATTAAACATTAATCAATATTATCAACATGTAAACTCCAAAATCATGCACAAATTTAACTAAAAACCCATTAGCTCTTCTTTATCTCTCTTCTCTTTCTCCTCTTTTTCTCCCTTGGTTCAGCCACCTCTCTTCCTTTCCTCACTTGTTTTGGCCACTTTTCTTCTTAACTTGCTTGATTTCTCCCTCTTCACCTACGGTTTCTTCTTCTTCTCTAACCCACGATTTTGGCTTCTTCTATTTCTTCACTTGGCTCACGTTTATGCTTCTCAATTCTCTTCTAATTTTTTTTTCTTCTTCAATTAGTTTAAATAAGAGTGAAAGGGCCTAGAGAATTGTAGAAAATAGAGCCTAATAATAATTTTTTTAAAATTAATTTAATTTGGGCTAGATTTTTTCCTTGTAAATAGAATTTGGGCTTGCCTTTGTTTTCTTCCTTTTCTTTTTCTTCCCGTGTGCTACCCTTCCTCCTCTCAATTGTCTCTTTAACTTGCTAAACACATCTAAAATACTCTAGAAAAATTTAGACTAAAACATAAAAATTGGGCCTTAATTTTGGATTTAATCATTTGGGCACATTTTTTATTAAATTTGGGCTTGAATTAAATTAATTAAATGGAACTTAATTTAGCAAAATCTTGAACTTAATTTAGTAACTATTTGGCCCTAATTATTATAATATAAATATTTTAAAAGTGGCCTCACATTTTTTATATTTGCATTTTTTTCCTAACTTTATTGAAATTTTGCACTTTACCCCTTAAATTTTAAAATCCTTTCTATTTAGTCCTTACATTATTTATAATTATCTTAGAAATACAAGAAAAATAAAATCATGTACTTAGATCTATATATGTATCTATGACGTTTTATTACCTAAGTGTCAATTCTATTATACATACATACTTTTAAAAAAAATTCATTTGAACCCTAACGTGTCTGAAAAAAATTCATTATTGTCAAAATCGAATATATTTAAAGTATACCGAATTTGGTGGATTCTACAAATGATTTTTATAATGTTGTTTTATTAATTGATATTTGTTGTGAATGAATCGATCATAGATAATCATTTCTTTGATGATGATCCCATGGATGGGAACTATTATTCTATAAATTGTTTTCAATATTTATTTGTTGATAGAAAACTCTTATAGGCTCTCTTGATACATTCCGAGTTTATCAATAAGAGACAAAAATTAAATCATTTTGAATGAAAACAAACAGATTCATAATCATATTCACATTAGCAGATTAGATTCCAGCCTTAACATTCACGAAATAATTTTTCAGTTATACTATTAGTTGGACATAAAAATTGTCAAGTGTTTTTTCTTCTCTTCATTATCATAATTATTAAATTAATTGATGAATTTCAAAATAAATCTATATGTTGTAAAATTTTATATGATGAAGTACGGGTGAGGTATATAGGGCTGACAATTCTTGTTATTATGTCATATTCGTACATATCATGTTAAATAAAGGCAAATTTGAATCCTACCTGTTTAATAATTGTATTAAGAATTAAAAATTCTAACCCGCTTATTATCAAATAATTAAACGGTTTGTAATTGTGTTGCCCCATTTAACATATATTTTGTATATTTTATTCTATATTATAAAATGTCTGTAGTATTATTTACTCAAATATTAATTAATTTTTTTTAAATATAATTAAATACATTTTAAAATGTAGTAATTATAACTAATATTTTTTAAATATAAAATAAATCTATTAAACCATAAATAAGTTAACCTGATATGATAGTTAATTGTGTCATAAATGGGTTTACGTATCGAAAATACTAAACTCGAACTCGACACAATTACTAATCATGTCACTTTATGTTAATCTGAACTCACAATTAAGTGTAGTGTTGAGTTAATGGGTCGAGTCAAAAAACAAACCAAAAAACTCAAAGAGCCTAAAAATTAATAAAAAAAGACCCTAAATTAAATCTAAATGATAAAAATTATGGGATCGGACTAAGAAAATCTAAGAAAACATAGATGATGAAATGTTGAAAACTTAAATTACAAATATAATTATTTAAAATTATTGGGATTGACTGAAATTTAATAAATGGGATATAAATAAAATTGAGCAAAAACACTTCGGCAAATTGCGAGACGCACGATGATCACCAAGAGTATATTAAAATACATACCTTGCAATTCAAGTTGAATGTCATGCCCTATTAATGAAATTATTTAATTTTCAAAACATTAAATAGAATGATTCAATCGCTAGCAAGTAAATTGAAAATGAAAAGATTATCTTTTATTAATCAATAAACACAACACAATTCTGATGATTTTTTTTTCTCAAACAACAGAAAATTGCCAAAAATTTCACTGAGGATTAATCAAAAACAAAAGGCTGGCTTTTAGTGAATTTTTTTTTATTGCCAAAAAACTTTATTTCTATAATATCAATTTTTTTATTTTTAAAACCATACCGATAAATATAGTTAGTTTAATATAAAAAAAATTAATGATGTAATAAGAAAACTTGGGATTATTAACAAACGAATTAAGTTACTAAATTATGCGAAAATTTCTATATAACGTCAAAGAAAATATCTTCATTAGCATAGACTTGTGTACATAATTTGATCCCTTTATTAAAGTCTAATTAATCTATAATTTTAGAATCATATGCCTGTTTTGTGTATTGAACACCGAAATAATTTTGTCACATCATGCATTAAAAATAAAAAATTGTTAAGAAAATTATCTCAAAAAAATTAAAGATGACACGATTCGTATGACATAAATACGCAGTATGTGACATTATGACTAAATAGTTAATAATTAAATTATTTTTCTTTTATGTGCACAAAGAGCAAATGGAGATAGAAAATTTGAAAAGAGGAGAAGAATTGTTGAATTTTGGGAATACAATAAAACCTCTTTATAGTTATAATATTGGGATCAAGCTAATTTTATTACAACAAGGAGGTAATAACTTAATAGAGGTGTAATTATAAAAATTATTATGTTGATTTAGTTATCCTTAAAACAAGTGATATAGAAGTAACATATGCACTACATTAATGTTTTTCTCTCAATGTAAATTATATAAATATTGTACATTGTAGAACACAACAACCCATACCATCTTCAACTACTTTTCCTTTCTTTAATATAACATAACATATATTTTTTACAATATACAAATAATTATTACTATCGAATATTTAAAGAATGTTTAAAGATTCCTAGAAGCATATTTGATTTTTTTTTCCTTTTTCGTAATTTTGTTATCATGTTTTGACTGTTATTGTTGTATTTAATTTTGAAAACATTATAGGATGATGGCAATTTCTAGTAAGGAAATCTTAAAATAATGATTATCTTCTATTAATAAATAACATTAAAACGACAATCATGCGTGTCTGAAAAAAGACATTTTATCACAAACTCTATTTGCTATTAATATTGTAACTTTAAAGTCGTGATTGTTGTGAAATGAAAGTATTACATATCAAATATTCTCACTAAAAGTTATTTAAACACTTTGTTAATTTTATTTTTAAAGTATAACAGAAACTTCACAATCTCAAACGAAACCACGCATGGCTGAAAATTTATTTTTTAATCAGCAGAACATTGCCAAATATTTCGCCAAGGAAAAAACAATAACAAAAACAAAAGTCTCTGTAAAAAATTTCGCTGAGCAAATTAATTATTTACCTTATTTCAAGGGACTTGGATCTACTTTGGCAAACGAAAGGAGTTCTTCATCAAGTTCTAGTATAGCCATGTGTTCCTCGAGAAAAATGGCCCATGCTTCAATACCATTCCCCGGTGTATCCATGAACAATATGGTATTATAGAAAGTCATGAAATCATTGAAACCAATAATGCTCGTCCAAGCAGGCTTCCCCCATCCAAAATCAAGATCATAAAATCCAAAATTACACCAACTGGTAAACGAAATTTTATCTACCACACCAGCATAAATTTCACGTTCATGTTTGATTGTTTCAACAAGATTACGCAATCCTCCATCACCTTGTAGATTATTCACAAAATCTCCATTAACTTTTTCTATTCCCTCCTTCATTTGCCATACTAAACCGTGAAACTCTGCTTCTGCGTCCTTGAATACTACAGACGTATTCCACACAAAATTTCCCATGTGATACTCTGAGAATTGTGGCGTTGCTCTTCGACGTAAATTTACTGCATGAGTCAGTAAAACTGGCTTTTCAGATTTAGATTTTCCTTTTAAAGCAGCCATAAAGCGTTTGGCAAATAATGCTGTTACGACCTCTACGCGTGTTGGATTTTGCACGCTTGAGCTTGTTGCCGTAGCCTTGAGTTTTGCTATTGTGGCAGCATCAAATACAAATCTCTTAGTGATGTATCTGCCAAATTTCAAATTTGAGGAGAGACAAGGTGCCAAGCATTCTTCTCTTGGGTATTCGTGTTTGTAAGGAAAAAAAGATGAAGCGTCAAATTTAGGACGTATTTCTTCTTCATCAGGATTCTTACGAGCTGTGGCAGCCCAACTCTTGAGAAAGCAGATAAATGCTGTTGCATCAGCGATCATATGTGAAACATATATGCCCAAAGCAATTCCGCCACAAGCAAATGTTGTTACTTGTACACCAGATACATGATTTCCTGTATTCGCTCTCCATCTGCCATCTTCAGGAAGGAATTTATTAATGGAGAAGATATTAGGATGGGTCAGAAATTCATTGAGAGTACTTTTAACTCTAGCCTCTACAAAATAAATTCCCTCGTCATTGCAATCAATGGAATAGAGGTCTTTGATCTTTCCCACTAGTGGGTAAAATCGAGACAAGGTTTCTGATAAAGATTGCTTTAGGAGTAGCAATCTTACAGAGACAATATGATCGATATCGGATTGGGAAAGGTTTGTTTCAAGGTTCACCGGATAGAAGAGAATGAGAGGAATATACTCGTTGGTATTATGTAGATCCAGGAGACCAAGTTGATGGTTTTTGAGGTGAAGGGGTGTTGGAGAAGAGGGTTTAATGCACCCTTTGGAAATTATTTCAACCTCCATTTTCATTAATTTCTAGAGCTTCTTCACTAGGTGTTTTGTAAGCTAATCGATCGGGGCTATTTAATGTGGAAAGCTAAATGAATTGGATTAGTTCTAAGCATTAAAATAATCAAATTATATTTAGATCAAGATTTGGGGACGGACAGCAAAACGAATTCGATTCTAGATATATCTGCATATCGAGATTTACATATTTTTGTAGTGAAATTTTTGCAACCACTATCAAAATATTGTATTATGGTGGCTATGTCTTCAATCAATACCAATGCATTGATGCACCCGAGTTCTTCATAACGCGGATTTCTTCTTAAAATATATATATATAAATCTTGTGAGAATGTCCGACTCTATTTAAGGGATTTTCTCAATCAAGATTAGCACCACAAATCATTCGCTGTATATAAATATGATTATACAAGCTAAATAAAATCAAGCATTGTTATTCTAATTTAATTTGATGCACTAATCTGCTGGAGATGGCTAAAAGTGACGTGAAAGCTAGTCAGGTTTATTTAATGCGGACGGCTAAATGAATTTGATTCTACGTATCTACATACCAAGATTTTCAGATTTTTTTTATTATTATTATTCAATTTTTAATTTTTGTGGACGGCTAATATAACACCAATTAATGACTACGGTCATGGATATTATTAATTTTTTTTATACAATTATTAATGTAGGTAATTATATAACACCAATTAATAAGTGTTCAATTAAGATTTGCAGATTTTTCTAGTCAAATATTTTCAATCACTGTCAATATATTATATTACGGTCGTTATGTCTTCAGGGAAAAATGAATGACTATATAAACATAATTGTACAAGCTGAATAAAATCAAGCAGCTATCATTCGAATACTTTTTTCCTCTTTAAATTGTAGAAGTTATAATCATTTTTAATATATATACCTGTAGTCGTACAGGCAATATGCAGTTTGAATTTGTTTGATAGGGCCAACACTAATATATGTGAAGTTATAAATGATATTAATTTTTAATATTCAAATATATTTTCTCTGTTTTTATTTATATTTTAAAAATTAATTTGATTTTTTATAATATATTTTTGTAGATAATATTACAAAAAGCATCATTAAGTAACTAAATGACAGATATGGAAGAATTTTATTCCTCCTAGACTTTCAATGCTCCATTTGCGTCTCATTCAGTATAAACTTCCTACAGATACTAATATTCAGCGCCAAGGTGTCATGTTATCTTAGTTTCAACCTATAGACTGTGAATCATATTTTCGTTGATTGCTGCTTAGCTCGAGGGTTATGGTAGTGGTTGGCCGTAAAACTCAGTACCCATCTTCCTTCAAGTGGTTCGGTCATTGCACTTTGAGAGGCTATTGTTAAAAAACTTTTAGCCCGCCCATAATTGTATAACTTATGGCTCACAGCTACCTACTTTTTTATATTTCAGCTTCTTGGCAATGGAAAATCAAAAGTCATGATTTTCAGGATAAATACATATTCCGATTCATACGAGGAATAAATTTTTGACAAAACAGATATACTGAAGTAAATGATATTCTACAATGATCCATTGTTGATAAAAATAAAGAAATAATCTAATGGTTCAAAAAAAGATTGGTTAAGGATTCCCTTTTTTTTTTTAACACTAACTTAGTATAAACATAATAAAACTATCTTTGATATTTATTTTTTTGAACTAAATATTTAATGTGACTTTTAACTAATGCATTAAAAAAGATTAAGTAGTAACGGAAAACTCTTTTTTCAAGGATCATTTTAATCTTACAATACAAAATTATTGTAACCATAAAAAATATGAGAGAGCCAAACTTGTCATTTTACTACCTATTAAATATAATTCAATTAATTCTTGTTATTAGACATAAGAGGTTTTATAAGGTCGGGCATATTTTACACTTTAGTGGTAATAATTTTATTTCATATCAGTTATATATAAATTAAAGGTTATAATAGAATTGATATATTATAACCGATTGAATTCTTCACTTATAAATATTCAAAAGTCTTAGGAATTGTCTTTCTATCTACTCATGTATAATAATTAAATGAGGATTCTCAAAATGCTAAAAAAAATTCTCAATATGTTGATGCAGCAAAAATCCTCTGCGGGATTCTGTGCACCAGTAACAATCTTATTCTTTCTTGAGCGTTTTCTAACCTGCCACCACAATGAAACCCTATAGGTAAAAGTCAATTATCTGATAAAACTCTCCGATGCTTAAGTTAGGGTTTTACTTTTTTAGAGAAAGCTAAGGAGAATATAGACTCTTAAAGCCAAAATTTCAATACTCATATCTGATCAAAGTTAGGCTTCTTTTATAGACGTTTGTGTCTCTCAAGTATGGTAAAATTTTATGGAATCCGAAAACAAGTATTTCATCATAAGAGGATTATGGGGATTCCATTGGATAAACATCGGTTTTCGAATTTTGTGAGATCACATACATTTTGTGTAAAGCGTATCCATAGGATTCTTATTATATAAGAAGTTTTAATGGGCAAAAATACTTTTTAGAAAATAATCCGGAAAAAATATGGGAAAAAAGTGAATCCTTCATAGATACGTAATTATAATGAGGTTTTGAAAACTACTGCTTGAGGCTTCCTTGAGACGGATTCTCATGCACATCGTAGATCTTTTATTAATACGTCTGAGGTCTTCATAAAGGATCTTAGACCCAAGTCCTTTTAACTGCCCCTAAAAGGTCTAGGTTTTCAGCCTGGGGATGCCAACCGGAAGTCCTTTATTCAACTTTCATGCTGATCTTGTTAGATCTTGTAAACACCGTCGTGAGACTGGTGGGTACATGTAGAGACACCTAAACCTTGAAATCAGAATGTGTTTCTAACACTTGAACACAAATTGCTCTCTTTCTCACTCTAGAAAGTACAAGCATATAACCTTTGTTTTTGAATAATTTCTATACTATCACTACTCATCTATTTATAGACTTCATGGTGGCTATTCATGGGCAGATGCATGACTTCGTTTTGGACACAATTGTTATGGAACAATTTTGTCTCCTCCATGAACAATTGCTTCCCTTTGAAAGCATTGTCTCTCTTGGACGAATCAATGCATCCCTCTGCAATGTCACCTTATCACATTGATCATATATACAACAATCTCCCACTTGATCAAAGTGA
>JAXCLQ010071330.1:0-12296 GCA_035584115.1 Cedrela odorata
TTTCTTTTGGATACCCTACAAATTTACATTTAATCAACTTTACATCCAGTTTGTTAGTAGGCAATTGCTTCACATAAGCATTACAACCTCAAACTTTCATAAAATTGAGATTAGGTCATTTGCCATGCCATATGGTGTCTTGCTGATTGATTTAGTTGGAACATTATTTAAAAATAAGTAGTTGTTTCCAATGTTTGTCTCCAAAATGATATTGGAAGATTTGTGCTAGACATCATTAATCGTACCATCTCTAACACTCCATATGGGTTTCTTAAGTGGGTTAATTTGATGAACTTGTTCTTTAACAAGCATCTATATGTTAGACTAAGTAAACACCTTCACTATTAACTTATGAGAACAGCTACCTTTCTTCTCCAAGGAAGCAAACATAACACATGCCGATCTAATTTGGATTTATCAATGTTCTAGTGTTGATAATCCTACAATCATGAACTTTTAAAAATGATTGGATCTCATAAATTAAACTTAAGTTAATTATTCTAATTGTCATTCTATGAACTTTATATATAAGTAGTTAACATAGACTAAACTTATAAATAAATTAGCAATTTTATTAATCAATATAATAATGCACAATTACGTATTTCTCTCTATTGGATCTAGGGCATATAACCAACATAATTTACAGCATGCTAAACCATGTTTCACACTTGTGAGAACAAGCTGCAACTTACCAAAATTATAAGGTTAGGACTTTGCATCAATTATATAGAAGTACAATCAGAGCTCTTCATTGTTAAGAATAATGAAGAAATAGAAATAGACTCTTAGTCCATGGGTCTTCAGTCTAATTCAAGAGACAACCAAGCAAAGCATTCCTCACAATCCACATAAAATTTTGTAATACAAGGCATGAATGTCCTGGATGCTGAGTTGGACTTGGTGCATTACACAAACAGCTATTGTAGAAATCAATTGCAAAATCAATTTTGTTACAATAGAATGAGATCTAATGACTGATGTATAATTCACCTTTTACACTTGGATGATGATTGTTAATTTTTATTTCTTGCTCTTCAATTCTTCTTTTGTATTTATACAATGTAACCATTCTTGAAATTGTAATGAAAAATGAAATATAATTGATTCATTTTCATTCTACAACCTTTGTATTTTTCTATATTGATATTGGAGCTTGAGTATAGGTGACTTCAACCATAGTACCACATCCTCAAATGCACTACTAACACCAACCACACATAAACAATGGATCTTTTGTGTTTACCAACCCAATTAAGCTTATAAACATAAATTATTTGTTATAGAAACCACAAATTCTTCCAAATGTTCGAGCAAATGCCTTGGAAAATTTTCTTGATGATAATAAAGAGCATCAAAATGTCATAATGATAAAAAATACAAAATATCAAACCTGGATGAAGTAGGACAAATTTTGATGAGTTAGTTTACTATATTCCATATAGAGAGTATGTAGGCTTCAATGATTCGAAGCACCATTTTAAAAGAAGAGTGGGTGGCTTTAGAGAGGCTATTTTATGCACAAATAACTGCTAGATCAATGCAGCTTAGGTTTCAAATCCAAAGCACGAGAAAAAAGTAAATGAGTATAAATGATTACTATCACAAGAAGAAGTCCCTTGTTGATAATCTGAGCGTAACTGGTAATGTAGCCTCAGATGATGAGCTTTTGATGTTCTTAATAGAAAGTTTAGGTCCTGAATATGATTCAGTGGTGGTTAACATCACTTTAAGGATAGAAAAAATAACTCTCAAGGATAAATATCCTATATTGTTTAGTTTTGAAATTCAAATTGAGAGGAATTTGTCTTATAATAGAGTAAATCTTCTACCAAACTTTTAAACCAACTTTGCCAAGCAAATAATCACTAGAGGAGAAATTGGAATGGCAATGAGAGACTTGCAAATCAGAATCAACAAAACACTTGCTACAACCATTTTGGTGAAAATTTCAGTCAGCAAAACCTAGGTTTTCAAGGCTTTCCAAGAAAGGAAAAAGAAAAAACTAACAAAGATAACAAACCTACCTATCAAATATTCAATAAGGTTGGACATGTAGCAACAAGTTGCTAACACAAATTCAATAGGGAATACTCACCTCAACTAGCTACTAAATTTGAGCAGAAATGAGCATTTGTAGTTGCACCAGAGAATCCAACAAATCCATCCTGGTATCATGACAGTAGAATTTCAAATCATATCACAAACAACATGAACAACCTCAACATGGCAGCTGAGTACTCAGGAGCTAAACAACTGGTTGTAGGTAATGGAGTAAAACTCAAAATCTCTCAAATATGGCATCTCATACCACACACTAATCAACCATATATAACTAAGCATATACACTTGAATCATTTGTTGTATGTTCCAAAAATCATAAAAAAATCTCATTAGTATATCTAAACTCACACGAGAAAATGACGCAATTATTGTGTTTTGTGGCAAAAGTCTGTGTTATAAGTTATATTGAATAATATAGAGTTAAATAGTGTGAACATGAGAGCAAAAAATGACCTAAGCACTTAGCATAGGAGACTAGGTCATACATATGTAACAGCTTTCAAGGAAACATTATCTTCTCGCAATGTTCTTGGAATCGATAAAAAACACTTTCAGAATTTCGCAGTGCATGCCAACTTGTCAAAGCTTACAAATTTAATTTTAAAAAATCACAAAGAAAAACATCTAAGTCACTTGAATTGATTCATTCATATCTTTTGGGGTCTGCCCCTTTACATCAAATCAAGGCCATAATAATATTAGATAATCTTTATTGATGATTACTCAAGTTCTACTTAGTTGTATTCTCTAACTATAAAATCTAAATCACTAACCATTTTTATCATCTTTAACACTCAAGTTGAAAAATTCTTTGATAAACAAATCAAAATAGTTCAGGTTGGGGGGGGGGGGGTGTGGTTATGGTGATATAAACCATTTGAGACATACTTGAGAAAAGAGGGAATCCAATTGAGATACTCATGCCCATATAATCATCACCAAAATGGAAAATCTAAGAGAAAACATAGGCACATAACTAAAATTGCTCTAGCTTTGCATGCACAAGCTTGCATGCCATTAAAATTCTAGTTGAAATCTTTTGGTACAACAATAATAGAATCACTTCTGTCACCTTAGGAAATAAGACACCTTTTGAAATTTTATATGGAAAAAACCATACTTGATTATGATTAAGGTATTTGAATGTGAATGGTACCCGCTTTTAAGACCTTACAACAAACATAAACTATAGTTTCATACCTCTAAATGTGTTCTAGTTCACAAAGGATATCTATATCTTGATCACACTAGTGAGCCTATATTACAAGACATGTTAGATTTAATGAACATTATTTTCCTTTTAGAGATGTCACGCCTCCGCCCGAGGGGTCCACACTTGACAACCGCCATAGACCCTTGAGACACGTTCTAAAACCCTAAATTTGTCTCTCAGGTCTATAAGATTGCCTAGGTACCGTCCCTTGTATAATTATTTACATAAATTTGTCTCTCCGAGACATTTTTAAATCATTTCACAAATAGAAGTATACTTAATTTAAAAATATATAGGGTACATATCCAAATACATTATTTTTCATTCATAAATAAATATAAGTTTTTTAAAACAAACCTAGTGAACTAAAATAAACAATTGGTGAGTTGACGATGAAAATGATACCTAAAGGTTCTACACCCTTAATTAATTATCACCACAATATATTGCTCTTTGGTGCGCATGATTTTCTGAATTTGAGAGGTGAGGGGGTGAGTATACGGAATTATACTCCGTAAGTGGATAAAAATAAATTTTAAGAAAATCATTTATAAATGCATGTAAAATAATTTATTTTAATGAAAACATAGCTTGTTATTCAAAAATCATTGGGCTGGCTCCCTTTTTTGGTGATTACATTGGCCGTGGCAATCCCGAGACTGTTAGTGAGTTTTATACACGGAAAATAGTGTTCATTTAATAAAACAATTCTTTTTAAGATAAAGAATGCATGATAGTTTTCAAAACTGGCCTACCACTAACGATGGCCTCGAGTAGTCATATAGTAATACTCATGTTAGTTCTTGACAATTCCGCATGTGGCTAACTCCAAAACATCCACCTATATAATTGCCCTACCTGTGGCATACTCACCTAGGCGGCCTCTTAATAGGTCTATCCCTAAGTTACTTTCTTGTAGTTACAATCACAAACAAACCTAGTCCTCTCGACCATATCATTAATACAATCCACATGTAAAACATGAACACAATCATTTATATGCATATCATTGACAATCACATTATAAGACTTATATTTTAAATATCATACTTGACCTTATGGCCAAACACATATTTAAAATCAATTTACAGGCCATACACATTTATTGTAAAACAACAACAATAATAATAAAACTACTTCTTAGTTCATAAAACAATAAGTCTTATAAAACTATTTTAAAGAAATGAAAAATAGGTAAAGATCCACTTATAACAAGGGGGAGGGTAACTACTCCTTCTACTAATCCACGTGTCTTCCAGTTTCCTCTCCCGAGTGCTCGGTGCCTATTTTCACACATGTCATATAATGAATTCTAAAATTCTAAATAATTTACAATATTCACTACACGTAATGTTCATGGACATGACGCCTAAAATTCCTTAGTCGATACATGACACAATTTTGAGGCTTATTAACAAGCCATTTATTCAATTTTTAATGACGAAATCTCATGGCCATAATTTTCCAAATTTACGATTTTGTCCAAGATAAATATACGCATTCTTAGCAATATTTAATACATATACAATCACAATATATCTCCAATTTACCCAAATTAACACAATTTTAGATTTCCTATGTGAACATAAACAAGAATTCTCGAGTGAACAATAAAATTCATAATTCAAATATTTCAAAGTCTTAAAATTAAACTTATAATGGGTTAATAGTGTTGTCCTAGTTGGCAACACCCAATAGGGGGGTGAAATGGGTTTTAAAAACTTTAGAAATTAAAACGTTTGCAATGTAGTGCAATAAATAAAATAGTAGTAGAGTGAGAAAGACAAACATGATTTATAGTGGTTTGGTAAAGCTTGATCTACGTCTACTCTCTCGGATATTGATCACTACCACTGAGATTTTACTATCTCCTTGTTTCTCAGGGGTCAAGTAAAACCCAGTATACTCCTTCTAAGGTGAAGGGAAACCTTACACTTCCTTTTTCAAGGGTGAAAAGGAAAACTCACAACACTCTTCTTTAATACGAGTGAAGATATACCAAATGAAATATTACAAATGTGTAATGATTATTTCTCTCACACAAGAGTAGATATTACCATTAAGCTCTCACAAAGAATCAATCTCTCACATAAGATTTGAAGGTGTTACAGTAGAAAGAGAAATATTTAACTATTTACATTTGAAAAATATTCTTCAAGAATGTCTTTGATTTTTGATTGCAATGTCAGTTCTGCTTTGCTTTACTGTATTTCTTTTATTTATATCATTCATTTTTGTGAAGCAACTTTTTGTCTAACGGCTTAATTTGGCACATTTAATGTTTGCCATAAATACTGCAGAAGTTACCATTGAACCTTAAATGCAAAAGAGGTATCGATCTCTTTATGTGAATAGTACAAGCTGAGTCCCGAGTGTCGATCTCTTTACCTTTGTGTACCGATCTGGTTCACTTCGTAAATAATTTACAACTTTCTGAATAGGGTAAATATCGATATGTTTATGTTCGTGTATTGATATGGTCTGCCTTATAAATATTTTGCAACTCTCTGGACAAGCATGTATCGATATGCTTTTCTTCAAATATTGATCTGGTTGCCTTTGTAAATATTTTACAACTCTCTGGACAAGAATGTATCGATTTGCTTTTCTTCAAGTATCGATCTGGTTGCCTTTGTAAATATTTTGCAACTCTCTAGACAAGCATGTATCGATTTGCTTTATTTCAAGTATCGATCTAGTTGCCTTTGTAAATATTTTGCAACTTTTTGAATAAGCATGTATCGATTTGCTTTATTTCAAGTATCGACTTAGTTACCTTTGAAAATATTTTGCAACTCTCTGGACAAGCATGTATTGATCTGCTTTTCTTCAAGTATCGATCTGGTTACCTTTGTATCGATTTGTTATCCCTATGTATCGATCATGTTTGATCTTTTAAGACACTTTCACACAATTTTGTGAAGCATTTGATTTGAACAAGTATATATATTATTTCTTAAATCTCAAACAAGATTAAGTTCATATTATTTTAACTTAACCTTAAGAATAACATTAAATTATTATTGAAAATGTATAAATGTGATTAAGTCATAAATGTGATATTATCAATCTCCCTATTTTTTGATGATGACCAAAAATTTAAGTTTTCTCCCCCTTAATGTGATGCTCAAGTTAAAATTATTGCATATGATTATTTTCTCCCTTTTATCCCTTAAGATTGATTGCATGCTCAAAGTGAGTTACACGTTTGTCAATATATGTATTATTTATATCATGTATTATTTATATTATGTACATTTCTCCCCCTTTTTGTTAGCAGCCAAAGAAGGAATAGAAGGTGCAATCCAATCAAGATCATCAAACTTGTGACATAGAAATAAAATGCATATTATAGACTATCAATAACAACTTTGTATTTCACACAAAAAAGTCATAAAATGCCAGACAATTGTTCAAAGTATTCCATAAGGGTCTAGGTTGTCGTTGTCGACATCTAGGTCTACAGGGGTATAGGTAGGTTAGGGTGCGGGAGAAGGAGGTCAAGAGCGATATGCAGAGGCAGTAGGTCCACGGTAAGCAGGAGCAGGAGCTGGTGTAGTTACTTTAGCCAAGCTTCGCATAAACCTTATGGGTTTTATTGCGAAATTCCAATCTAAGTTTCCTAAGTTGAACTATGCCTTCGCCGCTCCAAGCTAGGTGCTCTTCAATCTTATGTATCTGCGTGGTAACCATGCTTTCGATACCGATGAGGCACTCATCAAAGTTGGACATAGTTGTCTCAACTTTCTTTTTCATGCGGGTTATCTGAGTTTGCATGTTTTCCAAAATGGTTAATGTGGCTGAGGAATAAACAAATTGAGAATCAGATGTCATAAGAGTTGAAGTAGGAATGGATGGATTATAGGTGGCACATTTTTTCGTACAACCTCATCTTGTGGTTGTTTATGCGTCGTTTATTGCTCACGACCATGTAGGTGCTTGTACCAAGCCTAAAGTATCCATTGCCCATCCGAGATTTCCTCATAGTGTATATGGTGTAAGGTTATTTCTGATAGCATTGTAGCAGTCGATGGCTCAATGGTGTCGGTCTCAACATGGATCCAAGAGGGACTCTTCCGAATAATTGCGGAGATCACATATCCATAGTATAGATGGTTGGCTTTGGATAATGTGGTTTTCACCATCGCGTTAAGAATTCAAGAGATCAAGTCAGGCTTCTTCCCCTTTATGATGCACTACATCCACCACATATCTTCGTAAGTCATCTTCGAATAACGTCCAGATCGGGCATTAAAGTTGTATGAGAGGATGAGATGAAGAATCCTTTCATGAAAGCCTAAATAGACTGGTTTGTTGTTCACCTCTGTCAAGTTTGGATTGTTGAAGATCATCTTGCATGCCTCAAGAAGTTGAAATGCGCTTGCTGGATATGAGATGCCCCTTTTTGGTATATGAGTAATGCTGGACAAGACACCAGCGTTAACTTGAAATGAATGGCCATGAATGGTGCTCGTAAACTCAATCATTCGAAGTCGGCCTGAGTGAGGATCCTTGGCATCCATATTTGAATAAAAAAATCTTGACCAAGTTGTTAAAGCATTTTCCTCGAAGACTTAGGTATTTAATCCATCCGAATTCTTCAAAAGTTTTGAGATAAGGAAATTGGATGGAGATGAGAAAATTAAAGTCCAAGACACGTCCAGAAGTAACCTTTCAGTTTAGAAAGAAGGAGATGAACCTATCTTCTGCTTCACGATTTTAAAAATCAAGTTTAGACGAAGAAGGCTTAGTTGCCCTAGGTTTCTTTTTTAGTCTTATTTCAAGATTCTTGGTTTTAGGCATTTTGTAGTTAGTTCTTAACTAAAAGATTTAGAGAATAAAGAACAGAATTTTGAATTTCAAGAAGTTAGGGTTTGTAGAGAGAGAGCTCTGAGTTTTTGATTTTGGAGAGAAGTATTGATATGTTTAGAGCTAAGCCATTTTTAAACTTATAATCGCTTAAAAGTATTGATCCTTTTAAAAAAGGTATCAATATTTTCTGAGATTTGATTGATATATCGATATGTCATGAAGAGGTTTCGATATGTTTTGACTTTTAGGTTCGAGTATCGATATCTAGGGTTAAGCATATCGATACATTTGAATGAAACTAAGAACATATTCAAATTTAAGAATGGCTTTTGATGAGCATTAAATCTTGGCAGCTAATAACTAGTCTTTTGAAAATTTTCAAAATACACGTGTTTATTTATTGACCGGAGTCAAGATATCGATCTGAGAAGAGAGATATCGATACATACTGGAAATGAATGCCAGTACCGATGAGTTGAGAGAGTGTATCGATATGATGCAGTAACGCATAAGTGTATTGATACAATTTCAATGGCGTATCGATTTGTTGTAATAGTATTGATACTCTGTGATAGATGTATCGATTCAATTTGGTCCAGAAGCAAAATTCTGCCCATTTCACACGCATATAAGCAGGCTCAAACAATATTTAAACAATTTCTATCATTCCTAGTTCATTTCTAATTGCATAAAAACGATCTTTGTCAAGAGGTTTTGTAAAGATATCAACTAATTGAAGATTTGTGTTTGTATACTCTAAATAAACATTTTCTTTATTAACATAATCTCTAATGAAGTGATGACGAATTTCTATGTGCTAGGTCCTAGAGTGATAAATATGATTATTGGTCAAGCTTGTGGCACTTGTGTTATCATATAGAATTGAAATTTTACTTAGATCTAATCCATAATCTTGCAATGGATGTTTAATTCACAAGAGTTGTGCACAACTACCCACGGATATGTATTCGACTTTGGTAGTAGAAAGTGCAACTGTATTTTATTTCTTACTAAACTAAAATACTAATGCATTTCCTAGGAAGTAAAAAGTACCACTTGTACTTTTTCTATCTATTTTACATTCTTCATAGTTGGCGTTTGAATATCCTTTCAAACTTAACTCACTGTTTTTTTTATAGAATAATCCAAAGTTAAGTGTGGCTTTTAAGTACTGAAAAATTTGTTTTACCGCTACAAGATGTGATTCCTTTGGATTGGATTGAAATCTAACATAAACACACACTTCATAGAGAATATCAGGTCTAGAGGCAGTCAAATAAAGTAGTAATCCTATTATACCTCTATATACCTTTTGATCTACACTCTTTCCTATTTCATCATTGTCTAATGAAGTGAAAGTGCTCAAAGGAGTTTGAATGGATTTTCCCTCTACCAAATCAAATTTTCTTAGAAGTTCTTTGATATATTTTGATTGAGAGATATAAATTTCATCACTTGTTTATTTGATTTAAAGTCCCAAGAAGAATTTAGCTCTCTCATCATGCTCATTTCAAATTTGCCTTTCATAAAGTTTGAAAATTCAGTATATAATAACTCATTTGTGCTTCCAAAAATGATATCATTAACATATATTTGTGCCAATAAAATATCATTATCTTTAGATTTAGTAAAAAATATAGTACCAACACTCCCCCTCACAAAGTTATGTTTTAGCAAGAATTCACTAAGTCTTTCATACCACGCTCTAGGTACTTATTTTAAACCATAAAGTGTCTTAGTGACTCTAAAGACATGAATTGAAAATTTATAGTTTTCAAAACTTGGGTGGTTGCTCTATATAGACTTCTTCATTTATAACACCATTTAAAAATGTACTTTTTACATCCATTTGATAGAGTTTAAAGTTTTTGTAGTATGAAAACGCTAAGAGCACTCTAATAGCCTTTAATCTTGTTACTGGAGCATATACCTCATCATAATCTATTCCCTCTTCTTGACTATATCCTTGTGTCACTAGTCTAGCCTTGTTTCAAGAGATATTCTTATTTTCATCAAGTTTGTTTCTAAATACCCATCTGGTACTTATGATTGGATAATTATGTGGTTTAGGTACTAAGGTCCAAACTTCATTTTTTTGAAATTGATTTAATTCTTCTTGCATAGCCATTAACTAATTTTCGTCACTTAAGGCTTCTTCTACTTGTTTTGGTTCAATTTGAGAGACAAAAGCTAGGTTTTAAATTTCATCTAGATTTTCATCAATTTCAATTGTTCTTTTTCTTGTTTTGACTCCATGTAAAGAATCACCTATTATTAGTTATTTTAGATGACTAGAGTTATATTTCCATGCTTTTGGGAGATCCTTGGAAATTTGTTCTTCTTTTACAATTTCATTTTATTTTTCTAAAGATTCATAATTTAAGTTCATGTTTTCCAAGTTTTCAATGACTTTTAATTCTTTCTATTTTTCTTTGGCAATTAATTTAGTTAAGTTGGGATCGTATTCATCAAAGTTTATGTGTACACTTTCTTTCACGACTTGAGTTCTCTTATTGAAAACTCTATATGTTTTGCTCTTAGATGAATAGCCTATAAATATTTATAGATCAAATTTTGGCTTAAATTTTCCTAGGTTATTCTTAGTATTAAGAATGTAACAATTACAACTAAATACTCTAAAGTACTTAATCTTAGGTTTTCTTTGAAAGATTAACTCGTATGGAGTTTTGTTTAGTATTTTTCTAATTAGAACTCTATTTGTTATGTGACATGCAGTGTTAATAGCCTCAGTCCAAAATATTCGGATAGGTTATATTCACTTAGCATTGTTCTACCCATTTCTTGAAGAGTTCTATTATTTTTTTCTACAACTCCATTTTATTGAGGTGTTCTAAGTGCAGAAAAATTATGAGAATATCCATTCTCATAGCAAAGGTTTTCAAATTCTTTGTTTACGAATTCTTTACCTTGATTACTTCTAATTTTTACAATTTTGAAGCATATTTCATTTTCAACTTGTTTTGAGAATTTATTAAATGTTTCAAATGTGTTGTTTTTATTTGCCAAAAAGAATACCTATATGAATCTTGAATAGTTATTTACAATTATGTATACATATAGTTTTCCTTCTAACGATGCTACTCTATTTGGTCCAAAGAGGTTCATATGTAAAAGCTCTGATGGTCTAGCTGTGAAAACTAAATTTTTGGTTTTGAAAGAAGTTTTAACTTGTTTTCCTAATTTGCAAGGACCATATACTTTGTCTTTTGTGAATTTTAGATTAGGGATATCTCCTAATAAACCTTGTTTGGCAATTTTTCGTAAGAAGTCCATACTACAATGTCCTAGCCTTCTATGTCACATCTAAGGATCATCGCAACGAGCTTTTAAGCATATGTCATTCATTTCATTCAATTTTTATAGTTCTATGACATATACATCATTGTTCCTAGGTGCATAAAATAATTTATTTTCATGCTCATCAAAGACTTCACAACCATTTTTAAGAAATATGATTTTATATCCATGATCACACAATTGGCTAATGCTAAACAAATTATAATTAAGACCTTTAACATTTAAAACATCTTTAATTGAGATTGAGTTGATGTTAATGGTACCAATACCTTTCACCTTGACTCGGTTATTATCTCCAAGATCACATCTTTTCGTTCTTTCTTTAAATGGAGAAATAGCTTCTTATTTTCAGTTATATGTCTCAAGCAACCGCTATCAAGAAATCACTTCTTTTTGTACTTGTTGCTCTTCACATGCAGTACTTATAAAATGGATAAATTTATTTTGGTACCTAAGTCACTTTGGGTCCATAAGCATTAGTTCTACTCTTGAAGGTCTTGGCCATTTTAGCATGCATAATCTCCTTAAGTTGTATTCTCTTAGGTACCCATATCATTTTAGATCCATTATACTTATTTTTCTTCTGTAAACATGTGTTGCTATAATGACCTCTTCTATTACAATAATGTTAAGTGATAGATGATATTGCTAGTTGTTTAGCTTTATCAAAATAATTTGCATAGACTTTTTGTTTATATCCAAGTCCAGCTTTGTCAAACACTAGTCTTTGAATACCTAATAGTTTGTCTAATGTTTCTTTTCCTTGTGTGAATTTGGCTAATATGCTTTTAAAAGAGATTATTTCATCTTTTAAGATTTGATTTTCATCTTGTAATGTGTTTTATTCTTTAATCATGCTAGAGTCTTTTTTATGCTCGAGTTCACTAAC
>JAXCLQ010071331.1:0-12296 GCA_035584115.1 Cedrela odorata
CCCATTTTTTGTGATTTTATCAATGGCTTCCAACGTATATTGGCAGAAGTCTTCCACTGTAAATTCAGCTTTCGGTTCTAAAAAATAGAGTAAATGGTGGGGTACGCCCTTACGCAGCAATATACAAGCCTTGAAATGCTTGAATCTTATCTGAGTTGATTATTTCACTAGAGAATCGAGTAGCAACATCCATTGATAATTTGGTTTTACCAGTAGCAGTTGCTCCCAGTATAAACACAATCTTCTTCTTCTTCTTGTTGGCGGAGAGAGTTGCAACAATGGAGGAACTCATGGTCGCTAGGTACACTGCCAACAAATAAAATATAAAATCACTACATTAATTAGTTCGTAGTAAGAACACTCAATAAATGATCTATCCTAACAAATCACATTGTTAACTGTAATCAATAGATATTTTTAATTGACATTCCAGTTTCTTGAAAGAGAATACAATAAATCATATATATGGCTGCTGATTTAACTGGTGTTGTTTTGGGAATTTAGCAAATTTTGAACAAGGGTTAAGAGCACAAAACTGAAGACGTATATATATTGAAAAGAATTATAAGAAGCTATAAACACTCCACCGTATAGAAGCTAACAAAAATGAAAATTATACTGTAGAACATAGCTGAAAATTAAAGAAAAGTTAACCAAGAAAATTGCAATATTATTTCAGTTTTGGTGGGAAGGAATAGGGTTCTAAAGTCTTTCAATTTATAGCTCTAAATATTAGGTGAAAATAAACAATAGGTCTTAAATTTGGCGGCTTGAACTAAATTTTAGTAATATTAGTGAACCGTATATGTCACCTGTCCTAGGATCATCATCACCTCCTTACACATGATTTTTAACTTTACTAAAAAAATAATGTAATATTCTTGGTTAGCTATAACATAATGTCCTAAATCCATAAATATTATAGCCAGATAACGATATCTACCATTACCTTAAGCCTTTCTCGTTATCTCTCTGTCTAGACACTTACTGCTCTTACATTTAATGCTAACAATTTTTATGCAGATGTACAAAATGGATAGAGATAATATGTTCAACCATGAACTATATGAAATATAGAATTATACAATGTTTGATACATTACAATATGTACTGAAAGTATATTTGACTACAAATTATAACTCCATCTATAATATGCAATATTCTCTGTGCATGACGGACCCACATGCCCGAGTGACTGTAGTGTACCATGTGCCTTTATCTGCATCTCCGTTGTATCAAAATTTATCTCAAACTAACTATCTAACCTGCAAAACTGAAAATGTGAGGGGTGAGTATTGAGAGACCCAATGAGTGGATAATATTGTGCAAGAAAATACATATATTAGAAAAATCATATTTTTCTATAAATAAATTCGACTCAGAATTTAAATTCTAAAATTATGCAAATGATCTGCTATAATAAAGAAATTTAAAATGTGTTACTGAAAACTAGATTCGACACCATGTTTCAAAATTGTTCTACTATGATAAAATCAATTTCAGAAAGGTAGTTATGAAAATAGAAAACTTTGTAACTTTAGTATCCTGGCTCACGATATGATACAATTAGCCAGAATACGACCTCTGGTCCCGTAGGGTGACCTCTGGCTTGTAAGCAAACCTCTAGCCCGAAGGGAGTCTTTGGCCCGAAGGCAAACTCCGACCCCGTAGGGCAAAAATCTTTTAAAAAAATACTGAATTTCAAAATCATGTTTTTAAAACAAATTCATGATTACGTACTGAAATCATAATTCAAAACAGTTTTATAAAATTCAAGAATGGGTATCAAGATTATTCATAAAATGCATGTCTTAAATCATGAATCCAGCATAAATTCATGTAATTTTTCATGAAATGTAAACATACTCAAACATATTAACACGCTCATAAATTCTTAAATTCACATGAAACTTCCTTCAATCATAAATAACATTTCAGTAAATTCTCGAAACGTTAATACTTTAACACCCACTTTATCAATGTATACTAATCACAAAGCAACCATATTCAAATTCTATAAATACACTTATATATCAAAAATTTGTTTACAAAAACCAAATCTCATTCACGAATCCAAAGTAAAGTCATATAAGGTTCTACTGCTCATCAACATGCTTAAAATGTATAAAAACGGCCACAGTTCCATAATTCTCAAACGGTTATTCTATTCATATTGTAACCATTTAAATTGATTTCTAAAACATTCATAATTCAAATATTATGCATAAATAATATTATAGAAAATAAATCATAATATTTAAACAATATTTTGGGAAAGTAAAGCATCCACTCACTCGTTTACGCTTAACCAAATTCAAATCGCGATACCGTTGGCGGTTGGTCTGATCGACGATCTACAAATTCATATCCTGTTATAGCTTGTTCTCTGAACAGAAAGATAGAATAGTCAATTTATGACATTCATATTGCACATGCATATGTATGGTTAGTTAACACACAATCGAAACTTGGACAACTTAAATTAACTCATGGTATGAAGATTAAGTGAATTGATAAGTTAAATTCAATGTATATTGAATTTTCACATAATGCCTTACGCTGATGCAATCGGCGATCTTGCTAGCCGGTTAGCGAGCAGGGTCAAGGGGCAGCGCCTTTGTAAGGGTGTAAAGCGTAAAGCCCCAGTAAAAAATTTTATTTTGGTTCTAAGAAATAATAAATTCTGACTTTAAAATTTCGAGTTTCTTGAAAAGATTTAATGAGTATTGTGTAAGGAAATGGTCGTCCGAAATAACGAAAAAAATAATAATAATTATATATAAAAAAATGAAAATCGGTCGACTGGATTAGCAAATCGGTCGACCGATAGTAGCTGGTTTGGAAGGAGAACGAAACCGGTTAATCGAATTGGCAAATCGGTCAACTGGCATAAGTTACATCAAAGGAGAAAAGGGAAAATGGTCTACTAGTTTCCTAATTCAGTTGACCAGTTTGCTACAAAACTCGACTTTTTTTTTGGTTTTTCAAAGATTTTAGGGGCATTTTGGACTTTTTACCTTTCTTACTATATATACACACTCCCCTCATTTGTTTAAACATTTCTCTCTAAAAATACCCAAAACTCTCATTCTTCTCTCTACAAAAAGGTCACCCCCTTTCCTCTCAATTTTTCTCCAATTTCTTACATTTTTTTAAAATTTCCACCACTAATGAATTCTCATGATATTTTCTACAATTTGTAACTCAAATTGAGTTAAGAAGAGCAAGATTAAAGCTTGACGAAAATTAGGTTTCGACTACAATTAGGGTTTTTGTGTTTAAACGGTAAATTGGAGTTCCTATGAGGTTCTACAAGCCAACAATATGCTTAGTAAACTATAATATATTCGATTTTAACATTTTGGAAATAATAGGAATCTAGGGTTTACTATTTATGTCAAATTTAAGTTTGATTGTATAAGAAACGTAGATTTATGCCTCATAGTGTTAATTGAAGGTATATAATGTTAAATATACGTTAATTCGTCGTTTGAACAATTATATTTATAACTGCCGAAAATATAAATTATATGGAATTATGTTGTAAGAGCATAATTGAACTCGTAAGGCTATGTTATTAGAAATATTAGGCTATGTTATTAACATTTGAGAAAATATTGGAAATTGGTTTAGTAATGCGAAGTTGATAATGATACTGGCCATGGGATTTCAATTGCTAGAAATCGGATAAATGGCCGTTAGATTAGCCTCGCGAAGTGACGTATGTCAACCAAAGAACATTTAACCACATCTCCTCGTACATTTAGTTTAAATGTATTAAAGTATAAACATTCGGAGACGTAGAATTTATTTGAAATGTATGTGTGTGATATTAGGTTCAAAAAACCTACAACATGGACCGACTGAACGTGAGGACACGTAGTGGGAGTATTTACCCTTTCCTAAATTGTGAGTAGATTTATACATACATAAGTAGTAAATAAAATACATGTGATATTTATATATACATTTGTGTGTTAAACATGTATTTTGAAATGTTAAAATAAATATTTTCCATGTACTTCGCATTGATATTGGGATGTTTGTATATTGTGGTATGCTGATATAATTTTAATTGATATAAATGCATGTAATAGTCGAGAAGACCGAAATTGGAGTTTATGCTATGAACCTTGTTTATAAATGTATTGGTCGGGGAGGCCGAGTTTTGATTTACATAGGTATACTTTTGGTTTGAAAATATAATGTTTTAATGCATATATATCTTGGTGATGAGGCTGATAAGGCCGAATTTATTATGATATGGCCAGTGAGCCAGTTGTATGGCCTTTGCGCCTACTTATTTACTGTTTATATATGGAGGTAGCTTATGGACGGACCTATGAGAGGCCGTATAGATGAGTGGGCTGCAATGGAGCTGTATAAGGGAGATTAAGCCATGGTAAGCCCATTTGTGCCGAGCACGTGTGTGCTGATATGGAGACCCTTTGAAAAGTCCTGGTGACTTGATAGAGATCTCTTGGATTTGATGGATATGACGATGACAGTCACTTTTATCACTAAGTGACTACTCGGGCCAACATCAGTGAGATGAATTTGTTTTATAAATACATGTTTTATATAAATTAAATGATTTTACAATGTTTAAGCAATGGTTTTCTATTTTACAAGAATTCATTGCATATGGTTTTATGTATAACAAGCTCACTGGTGAATTTCAATGTTACCTCGGCCAGGGTAGCAGTCGAGATAATATAGCCAGCCCATTTTGGTTGTTTAAAATGGATGCAGACCATCTTTACATTGTTTACAATTATTGGTTATACATGAAAATGAATATATATATATATATATATATATATATACTTTGAGCAGGTTAATAACAAAATCTCAATATCATGATTTAGAAATGTGTGTGCATGTTTGTATATTTATATATGTATGTATGTTTCTTTCCTTTCCTCCGTTCCTTGCCGTAGAAATTTCAACCCTCTTATGTTGTCTTGATTTTTCTAAAGAAGCATAGAAAATTCTAGAAGTTTTGAGCTTAATCTAAATAAAAATTGGGCTTGTCTTGCATGCATAATTAGGCTTACACATGTGGGCTTCATGGGCTTGAGATTTAGCTTTCATATATACCATTTCTTGGGCTTTGATTTTAGGCCTTCATTTTTACAGTATTGGGCTTAGATATAAGTGTTTAAATATAGCTTAAATTTGGGTACAATAAAGGTTTTGGGCCATTCTTTTAGTTTTTTTACACTATGGTTCCACATTTATAACAAACTTACATCTTTTCTAGTAATTTTTCTTAAATTAACTCATTGGCCCCTCAAGTTTTAAAAAGTTTTCATCCTAGTCCGCCTATACTTTATAGTACTTTACCATATGAAAATTTCGGACTATTACACTCTTTCTCCCTTAAAAATGATTCGTCCTCGAATAAAAATGAACTATGAATGCGAGGCTTTAGATTATGTTATTCTTTATGCGATTTTATCTTAAGGGTTTCTATACCCTCCATTAAATTTACATAACATATCAAATCTTTACTAATACTTTATTTGATATTCGTGACCTGAGTTATGATCAATTCACCTCTAGATTTTTCACTCAATACTATCAGTATGAAAGCATTAATAATTATCACTATAATTTCTACTTGGTTATTGAATTCTTTCTTTTTCTTAAAATCCTTCTTTTCATGATTATCTCATATGAAATGTCATTCTTTATGATCTCATAAACATTTCAATATTCCTTTTGAAGGAAGTTGAAATTATTTTCACTAGTAAAGTTTTCTATTGAATTCTAGGTCAACACTAGTTCTTACTCCTCTATGCTGTAATATTATTTATACATTCTATCGAAAATTCAACTCATAAATGTCAATTTATTAGTTCTCATAAACTTAGCTTTTAGGTATGACATTTCCTTATCAATACCACATAAGTCCCCAAAATATTATTTCACAATTTTTGCTCTGCCTAGCCAAAACTATATGCAATATATATAACTGATCATACCTTAAGAAGTTACGGGTATTCACTGAAGAATTTATAGATCTGTCCATACTGAAATGACCTTCAACTATTTAATGTGCCAGCATAAAGCTAAAAGAACTAAGCTATATACATGACAAAATTGCTAAAATCAAATCTATGACTAACTAGCATCAGTTGTTACTCTCACAACTTATCTGAGCAAATAGTAAGTCTTGATAAGACTGTAAATTACGAATATTAATTTTGTCTTCCAATATACATTTAATATCCAATTCCTATCATATGAACATCAAAATCTTTTCTTTCTTAACTCTTGACATATCATTAAACCCATCTTTAGGCCATACATGCTTATAATTTCCTTCCAGCTTTTCAATGTTTCATGCTCTTTTATATGCATTTCAAGGCCAGTTCTTAATCTTTCTATCAATTTCCTTTTTCTCAAATTGCCTTTATCATGAATTTTTTGAATAAGTTTTGGACAAACCCTATAAGGCTTAAGGCCATCTTCTGCATTCAAATGAAAATTTTGATATTTGACTCTCTAAGAAAAAAGTTAAGTAATAACTTTTACCATATATCCTGTCTGACACAAATAGAATTGCCAAGTCAGCTTACCCTTAATAGAAGTTCAAATCACAATTCCCATCTTGATTCTAAATTTACATTCAACATTTTCTTTCTTCAAACAACTTTCTAAACACTTAGTTCATGTGCCATAACCTTCATACTCTAATTCGTCTTCATTTTCTCTTCAAAACCCATTACTATTCTGTACCTATACTCAAATTTCATTTTCTTTCTATACCATGTAATATACCCAATTAACCTATATAACTATGCTTCAAACATCATAACCCTAAAATCAATCTCAGCTTTATACATTTCAATTTCTTTTTAATCAACTATTGTATATCCATTATCACTTATCATCTCATTTTAATCGATATTCCAAGTGATATTAGCATTTGAATTTAATACTTTTATTACTTTGACTCTGTTATAATTTCAACCATGTCAACCACCTTTTATTTCAATCTCTAGGCTCAACAGGTCATTGTAAATTCTATCACCACAGATAATATACATACTATTAAATCAGCATATAAATGACTCTCTAGTGGCTTTATCTGCTCTTTGCTCTACTTCTGACTAGTTTACTTTCATGATTTCCAATTTGCTCATATTTTGTTCAAACTAAACAGATTATTGTTCATTCTCTAAATTTTATCTCTAGTTGAGTATTCCTTACTTTTGTTTCAATCGAGCATAGCTAATCAACGTCTTTGCTTTATTGTTTAAGCAAATCATCTATCGAAGTCTAGATAGGTCTTGTGTATCATATGACATATATTAGATTCCCAACTAAGTTTGCATAAGGTTTTGTAGACATGATCTTAATCTTAATTTTTGTTTTGGATAATTGTTCATTTGACAACAACTTAAAATGTACAACAGACAAAATACTCTTTGCCTTAGCATCCTACATCTCAAACTTGTAAAGCATTTTCTTTGGGTAATACTCCTGAGAAAACTTTATCATCTTCTTACTATTATCTCTTGAAATCTTAATGCCAAAGATCCTCTTTGTTAAGCCAAAATCCTTCATTTAAAAGACAGAGCTCAATCGTTGCTTTAATTTTGAAATTTAAACATGTCTTTACTTACAATTTACATAGCATCTACATATTTAAGTGGATAGACCAATTATTTCTTCTTGACATTCACCTTTTAAGTAGATACAATTATCATAAGAGCTTATTGCGTATTCATTTATTATTATGAATTCATAAACTTGAGCTTTCATTGTTTAACATTACTACCTAAACATAACTTCATAGGCTATGATGTATATGTTTTAGTACATTCTTGGCTGTATATATATTCTAACACTAGGTTCAACTTCGAGGTGTTTTCTTAAAATACAACACTCACAATTATTATGGTGATTTTTTGATACTTTCTTACCTTCTATTGTCATTTCCTACTATGTAGCTTACCTTAGATGTTACATCCTTATCTTATACTTCTTTTTATGTTTTATCATATTATCATTTCTCTTTTTCTTTATCGCAGACTGCTTTCTATATCAGCCATCACTGTCTCTGTAGGAAGTGTAGTCAACCTTCGATTTAACCCCGCATCTTGTGGTACTTCATCATTTATGAGTCTACATCGAAATGACATTATATCTTAATGAAATAACCATAGAACAAGGGAGTAAACACTTCCGATCATTTCACACAAACTCGACCTACCGAAAATCAAAACTAGTCCGATTTTTTTTTTCTTGCCGAGATTCAAACTTAATTTGACAATACATCATCTCAATTTAACCAACAAAACTCATAATAGTATAATATGTAAACAAGGTTAAATGATCTCCTGTCTCATTCCTACGCTATATAGAATGAGACACCATACAACGAACAAGGATACCAAAGAGATAGTTCTTTGTATACGAGTATCTCAGATATACTGCATACACAAAACACTGACACTCTTCCACTGCAGTCACTGACCTCTAAACCATACTCTAACACTATCTTTGTAACATCCCCAAATCTAGAGATGCTATCAGCAGAAGGTGTGTCCACCTTCACCCTAAGCCTCTCTCTTTTTCTGTCTGTCTGGACACTTACTGCTCTTACATGCAATGCTAACAATTTCATACACATGTACAAAATGCATAGGGATAATATGTTCAACCATGAACTATATGAAACATAGAATTCTACAATGTTTGATACATTACAATATGTACTGAAAGTACATTTGACTACAAATTATAACTCCATCTATAATATGCAAGACTCTCTATGCATGACAGACACACATGCCTTAGTGACTGCAGTATGTATCCTATTCCTCTGTCTGCGTCTCCACTATACCGAAATTTTTCTTTAACTAACTATCTGACCTGCAAAATTAAAAAGGTGAAAGGTGAGAGGTGAGTCTTGAGAGATCGAGTGAGTGGATAACATCGTGTAAGAAAATACATATATTAGAAAAATTACATTTTTCTATAAATAAATTAAACTTAAAATTTAAAATTTGAAATTATACAAATGATCTGCTGTAATAAAGAAATTCAAACTATGTTACCGAAAACTGGATTCGATATCATATTTCAAAACTATTCTGCTGTGATAAAATCAATTTCAAAAAAGTAGTTATAAAAATAGAAAACTTTGTGACTCTGGTATTTTGGCTCGCGATATGTCACAGTCAGCCAGAATACAACCTCTAGTTTGTAGGCAAACCTTTAGCCCCATAAGGCATTCTCTGGCTAGAACGTAGTCTCTAGCCCGAAGGCAATTTCTGGCCCTGTAGGTCAAAAATCTTTTAGAAAAACATTGAGTTCCAAAATTGTGTTTGAAATTCATGATCACGTATTGAAATCATAATCCAAAATAGTTTTATAAAATTCAAGAATGGCTATCAAAACCATTCTTAAAATGCATGTCTTAAATCATGAATCCAACATAAGTTCATATAATTTTTTGTGAAATGTAAACATATTAACACACTCATCAATTCTTAAATTCACATGAAACTTCCTTCAATCATAAATAACATTTTAGTAAATTCTCAAAACGTTAATACTTTAACACCCACTTTATCAATGTATACTAATCACAAAGCAACAATATTCAAATTCTATAAATACACTTATATATCAAAAATTTATTTCCAAAAACCAAATCTCACTTACGAATCCAAAGTAAAGTCATATAAGGTTCTACTGCTCATCAACACACTTAAAATGTATCAAAATGGCCACAGTTTCATAATTCTCAAACGGTTATTCTATTCACATTGTAACCATTCGAATCGATTTCTAAAACATTCATAATTCAAATATTATGCATAAATAATATTATAGAAAACAAACCATCATATTTAAACAATATTTTGGGAAAGTAAAGCATCCACTCGCTAGTTTATGCTTAACCAAGACCAAATCGCAGTACTGTTAGCGGTCGGTCCGATCGACGATCTACAAATACATATCCCCTATTAAGTTCATATATGAATCAAGTATATTATGCATGAATACTACACTTCAATAAAAACTTAGGTGTTTTAGATTACTACGGAGTTTGGGCTAAAGTTACCCAAGTCAAATGATCGAAATTCATTTTTTCTAATTTCTTTAGGTAACTCTTCACTGAACATGGGAAACTTCGCATTTTCGCTGGGATAAATTGGTAATGAATTTTAAGTCAAATTTTTAATATGTTCATTCCTTATAAGTCTAGTTTACAAGGCATTTTACGGATTTGGATTCCAAACCCGAATATTCGAGTTATAAACAAATTTTTTCACACTGCAGAATAAGACAGTTTGTAGCCCCAAAACAGAGCAACCGACTTCTAACTTTTACTGAGAATTCATCCCTAGATGAAATGATCTGATTTTTGGATGTATTGTTTCCTTATGTGTTTAGTTTCATAGAATTTTATGGCGCTAAAATCAGATGTCGAGAACACTATTTTGTTTTGGGTTTTTCGCACGCTGCTCAAAAAATTTCGACACTCAAAATACCATACAGGCAGCCAAGTTTCTAAAGTTTCTAAAAGCTCATTCTATCATGAAAAATTCTGATTTTTTACTATGTCGTTCGTTATTATCTCTAGTTTTTTTTTGGAATTTTATGGTTTATCTATTTGAAATCTATAATTTATCTTATAAACAAAATACTAAGCTTAGGTCTGAAATTTTAGCATACTAGAAAACTGCCTCGCCTTACCAAATTTTAGCTCTACAACTTATACACCTTTTCATATATCATTGGCACTTTAATTTCATACCTTTCATGCAAAAAACATAGTCAAAATACTATCATAAATCAGCTTATCTACTGCCGTATATGTAGCATTACTATTACTAATTTTCCAAAATCAACCAATTACATATGTAATGTATACATACATCACAAACTCATCTCTCACCAATTCCATACATCATTTACACTTTGATTGCACATTTTTATGAATAAAACACAACTATATACACACAATATTCACTGTCATAATCAAGAAATACTCACTGCTAAATATATATATAATTCTCACTTCACACAACTTCTAAGTCAAACCACATACATAGTTCCCAATTTCATCATACCACACTAACTAAATTTTCCAGGATTTTAAAGAAAATTTGAAGAGATCTTTACCTCTTTGACAACCTATTTCACCTTCTTCTTCATCCTTTTTTCTTTCTCTTTCTTCTTTCCTTCTTCTTCCTTCTTCTCCTTGCTCGGTTGCTGCCTCCTCCTTCTTCTTTTTTTTTTCTTCTCTTCCTCCTTCTCTTCCTTCCTCTTCTCTTTTCTCTCTTCGTTCTCTTCTTCTCCCCATTCTCTTCTTTTCTTCTCTTCTTCTCTTTTCCTTTCTCGTCTATTCTTTCTTCTTCTCGTATTGTTCTTCCCTTCCTTTTCTTTCTTTCTTCTTCCTTTCTCTCTTTCTCGGCCAGCCTTCTTCCTTTCTTTCTTAGCTTTTCTCTCTTCCTCATCTCTTTTCCCATATGTTTCTTTCCTTGCGTTAACAATTTTAGCCCTTTTATGTTATTTTGATTTTTCTAAAGAAGTATAGAAAATTCTAGAAATTTTGAGCTTAATCTAAATAAAAATTGGGCTTGTCTTGCATGTATAATTGGGCTTACACATGTAGGCTTCGTGGGCTTAAGATTTGGCTTTCATATATACCATTTTTTGAGTTTTGATTTTGGACCTTCATTTTTACAATATTGGACTTAAATATGGATGCTTAAATGTAGCTTAAATTTGGGTCGAATAAAGGTTTTGTGCCATTTTTTAAAGTTTTTTTTACGCTATAACCCCATATTTATAACAAATTTACATCTCTTCCTACAATTTTTTTTAAATTAACTCATTGACCCCTCAAATTTTTTAAAAAATTCAGCCCATACTTTATAGTACTTTACCATATGAAAATTTTGGGCCATTGCATCTAGTTTTTTTAGTTATTTCTTCTTTTGTTATTTTGAAATTTCATCACTATTTATATGTGAATTATAAAAGTAAAATGGAAAACCTTCGTACAGAAAGAAATCTAATGTAATACTACACAGAAAGTTTGGATATAAAATTTTTTTTACCCCACCAATAGACATACAAATTTGAATACAAATATTATAGTGTCATGTTTGTGAACAATTAGATTCACTACGCTACATATAATTAGTCTTTACAATAAAATTTTAATTCTTATGATGAAATTGTTAAATCTTTTTGTGAAGTACTTCAATTTTGTATAACCTATTCCTTTTTGGACATCTTAACTTCTTCAAATGTATCAAGACATA